>JAEAOA010001255.1:30000-102500 GCA_016746295.1 Potamilus streckersoni | reverse complement strand
AGGGTTGGATAGACTGAATGGGTTATAAGAGTATCCAAAGGCTAAAAGAGTATTTAAGGTTGGATGGGCTGGATAGGCTATAATAGTATTTAAGGTTGGATGTCTGGATAGGCTATAAGAGTGTTTAAGGTTGGATGGGCTGGATAGGATATAAGTGTATTTAAGGTTGAATGGGCTGGATAGGATAGAAGTGTAGTTAAGGTTGGATGGGCTAAATAGGTTATAAGTGTGTTTAAAGTTGGATGGGCTAAATAGGCTATAAGGGTATTTAAGGTTGGATGGGCTAAATAGGCTATAAGAGTATTTAAGGTTGAATGGGCTGGATAGGCTTTAAGAGTTTTTAAGGTTGGATGGGCTGGATAGGATATAAGAGTATTTAACGTTGGATGTTTCGGATACGCTATAAGAGTATTTAAGGATTGATGACCGCTATAGGCTATAAGAGTATTTAAGGTTGGATGGGTTGGATTGGATATAATATTATTTAATGTTGGATGTTTTCGATAGGCTATAAGAGTATTTAATGTTGGATGGGCTGGATAGGCTATAAGAGTATCTAAGGTTGGATGGGCTGGATAGGATGTAATAGTATTTAAGGTTGGATAGGCTAAATATGCTATAAGAGCAAATTAGGTTCGATGGGCTAAATAGGCTATAAGAGTATTTAGGTTTGGATAGACTGGAAGAGCTATAAGAGTGTCCAAAGGCTATAAGAGTATTTATGGTTGGATGGGCTGGATAGGTTATAAGAGTATTTAAGTTTGGATTGGATAAATAGGCTATAAGAGTATTTAGGTTTGGATGGGCTAAATAGGTTTTAAAATAAATTAGGTTGGATGAGGTAAATAGGCTATAAGTATATTTAGGGTTGGATAGATTAAATGGGCTATACGAGTATCCAAAGGCTATAAGAGTATTGAAGGTTGGATGGGCTGGATGGGCTAAAATAGTATATAAGTTTAGATGTCTGGATAATCTATAAAAGTATTCAAGGTTGGATGGGCTGGATAGGAGTAGTATTAGGAAATGAGGATTTTGGCTCACTTCATTTTTTTTTCCCTCCAAACAAGTATAAATTAAATGAGGGTTTCCAAAACAGGTAAATGAGGGTTTTGACCCACCACCCCCTCCCACACCTATTAGAACGTTTCAGTTAACAAGGTGGAAATAAAACTAGCATTAGAATGAAAATGATATTATTTTATTTATATTATATCTTAAGTTTAGATAAAATTTTATGTTACTCATATTTTTTGTGATATTTTTTTTCATACTTGCTAACCCTCATTGGTAGAATATCTGTTAACATATTGTCAATAATACGAAATTCACGTAATAAATCATCCATATTATATTTAACTCCTCGTAGGTAAGACCGGATCTGATCAAGTAGTTTCTTGTAAGTTTTAATTGACGTTAAACATCCGTGCTTTTTTATCAAAAGTCTTGGTTCTACTTTTTTTACACGCCGCTGTCAGTGAAACATCAATACCAGATAAAATTCACAAAAATGGATTTAATGATACCCCACTTGAAATTATACCAGAACTGGTCATTAACAAGGGTAGATATGATATTACTCGAAGGATCTTGTTGTAGTATTTGTAACATTTTTTAACACACCAAAGTTTTTTATGATAATATTTATAGTATTGTAATAGTGCGTCCACATCCTGTTCTGGAATATCTTTTGAAATGTGATTAAAATCAACTATACTTCTTTTCATTATAATATTTGTTTACATAGTTATGATAAATCAGCTACAAATTCCAAACACCACCGATAAGGACCTACAAAATTTGTGTCAGTTGGTTCAAGTGTAAATTCCTCCTCAGAATTTTTGTTTAATATTACAGATAATAGTCCAAATATGTCATCATCTAAATAACGCCATGAATATGTGGTAAATATTTTAAACTTTACACTGCTAAACACTGACAATCTATACACACCGGTAACTTCTGCAATATATTTGATAGATTTGTTTTGTGATGTCCATCCACTATAACCAGATGCAACATTATACACAATATTTTTAATATGTTTGTGAGGAATTTTAACCATACTCGTTTTCTCAACAATATTGGGAATTGCACTAATAATATCATTGAGTATTGTGTTAATATCATTGAGTTTTGTGTTAATATTAGCGAGTGTAATGTTAACATTTGATGGATTTCCAAAAAAGTCATCTCTATTTTTTTATGTTTCTGCGAAAATTTAAAAATGTGTTCACGTGACCGGTAAATTCATTTTTGAGCGCTGTTATTTCATTACTGATTGGAACGTCCTGATCATCGACATATATCTTAGTTAGAGCATCCCCATCCTCAGTTCGGTTTCCAAGATCTGTAATCTTGTTTTGTGTCATAACAATATTCCCACTTGGATTTCGTACAACTACATCTGACAGTTTTACGTTACACGTCTTTAATCGTCCTTGTTTGTCCTGGAAAATGACGACTTCATCTGGATCTACGCTGGTAAGATTTAGTAAATTATTGATTTCATTTTTGAGCCGATCAAGAGTTGCATATTTGGATAAGTCATCTGTGGATAAATCTCCTAATAGTGTTCCAAATTTTGTATAGTAGCTCATTATTTACTGTCCTAGATAAAATTATCATCACTAGTTTAATATTATATAAAATGGCAAAATCGTTGATATTAAACTTTGATACAGAGAGACTAGTGAAGCATAAACATAACAATGAACTTCCTGATTGTCATTATCTTATTGTTGGGCGAACTGGATCGGGGAAAACAAATTTGCTTATGAATTTGCTTCTTGGTGATAATTTTAACTACGACAGAGTTTATATTTACACAATCAATCCACAGCAAGATAAGTATGAATTATTAAGCGAATATAATAACAAGCTTCGTGATGATCTTAAAGCTGGTGAAGATTTTTTTATAATTAGGCAGCCAGAAGATCTTATTCCAGTTAATAAACTTGATGCAGATGAACATAAGATAGTAGTTTTTGACGATATTCCTCTAAATAACATGGAGATGAATAAAATAAGATCATATTTCTCACTGTCACGTAACAAACAGTGTAATTCTGTTTATCTCGCTCAAGGATTTTATAATGTTGATAGATTTATTAGGCGAAATACGGGTTGTTTTATTTTATTTCCAGGACTGGATAATGTTGACGTTAGAAATATTGCAAGCGAGCAATGCGGTGGCGTGACAAAAGATAAGTTTATTGAACTTTACCGTAATGCTACAAAAGATAAATTTAACTTTTTCTTGTTTGATAAACTTGCAAAAGAGCCAACCAAAATGTTTCGCTGTTGTATTAACAGTTACTTACAGTAAAGCGTTTCAATTTTATAAAATTTATAATTATAATAATGGACAAACGAGCAAGATACAGACAACACATAGAAGATTTAAAAAAACTTGCTCAATCTCAGGCATCACTTAAGCAAAAAGTACAAGAAGCACGGCGTGGGCAAGTAACCGATACAGAAGCAACAACTACAATTTTCAAGCCAGTTACTGAAGCAGTATTAGGTAAACAACCTGAAACTAAACCACTGTCAGAAGAAGAACTTAAAAAACTGCAGGAAAAAGATTTGGTTGGAATTGTTAGAGAACAACAAGAAGCAGCTGCTGCAAAACTTGTTACTAGATCTGATGAAGAAAAAAGAAAACTGATTGAGGCACTTACAGCAAATATAGCTGATCCTGCGGCTAGACAAGCTGAAACAGATCGATTGATAAACAATCCGCTGAAACTTGAGCGAAGATTAGCAGAGTTAACTACACAAGGAATAACAAATATTATAACAAATTTATCAGGAGACATAAATGATATCAGAGAGGAGCAACAAAGAGTCGGTGCTCTTACTGTAAAGTTTATGGAAGTTGGAGATCAAAGATTTTATTTTACAAAAAGAGCAAATGATGAGATAAAAGGTAGTGAATATGATGATTTTTTAAACAAAGAAAATATAAGTGATATTGAAAATATAAGCAGGTGGACTGATGTAGAATATCAAGCATTAATTGATAAATTAGATGTAATATTAAGAGACGAAGATATGCTTCCACTTTATGATAGAATGAGAAACGGTGTCGTTGCTCTCACGTTTAAAAAAAAACAGCAGAAAATAGTAGAGCAAAACCTTTTGGTAGTGGGTGGAGTTTTAGAAGGAAATTGTTTACTTTTGATAAATCTCGTATACAAAAAAGTAGAGTAACAACAGGAACTGGTGTAAAAGTATTTACTTCAAATACTGAAATGATAGGTAGATTAATGTTATTAGTATCGTCAAAGGAACCTGGGAATGTTAGTGTTGAACTTGATAATGAAATCATTGACATACTTGGTCATCTAAGATTGAGTGAATTATTAACATCTGACGAATATGAAACTTTACACCGCGACTTAATCGCGGCGACTTAATTTTGTAAAATGATATAATATTAAAGGAATGCAAACAACATTATTACTAAACTCTAGTGAGTCTGCGATAGATAGCGCAAATTTTTCAGTAAATTATATTCCACCTATCCAACTAGATCCTTCAAAACAATATGAAATTGGATTAATTTCTTGTACATGCTGGAATGCTAAACCTAACGTGAAAAATGATGTTAACAATGAAATGTATTTTACTATGATTACACCATCTCCAATATCTACAACAAAAAAAAATAAAAATTCCGCAAGGAGCTTATAATATTACTGATCTATACAAGACAATCAAAGAGCTCATCACAAAAGCTGACGGTGTGGCTGATAAGTTTGAATTGGCAGCAAATTATAACACATTGCGAACTAGGATAACGTTGAAAAATATAATAATCAGTCTTGAACCAAGAAAAAGAAGTATTGCACAACTGTTAGGATTTACTGAAAAAACTTACACTGCACTTGATCAGCCTATTACATATGACAGTGAACTGCCAGCAAATATAACAGAAGTAAATACAATATTAGTAAATTGCTCTATTCCTTCTGGCTCTTATACATCAAAAGGTAGCAAAGGTCAAACGATTTACAGTTTCTCCCCAGAAGTCCCGCCAGGTTCTTTCATGCAAATAACTCCACGATATATTATATATTATCCTTTAAACGTTGAAAATCAAATATCAAGTATAATAATGCAGTTGACAGATCAATATTGAAAACAGTTACATGTTAATAATGAAGTTGTAACTTATTATTTACATCTACGCGAGCAAAAGTAAAAATTATGCAACATCAAATATAATGAAACAAAGAAAAAAAGTTTATCGAAGAAAAGTAGTAGGAGGATTTTTTGGAAATATATTCATTAAAGTTTTTGAAAATATTCCCGGGTATAGCACGTAAAGTTGCACCAATTGCTATTGCCGCTGGTAAAGCTTTTGCAACTGGGGCTGCATCTGCCGCTGGGACTGCTGTGGGACAAAAAATAGCTGATACGATAAAAGGTGATCCACCGACTGCATCTGAAATAAAACAAGCTATCTCAGAAATCGCTCCAACAAAAGAAACTCAAAAAGCTATGATAACAACAACAAAGAAATTATTATCACCAAAGGGCGAGCAGATCATACAAAAATTAATATCTAAAGTAACAGTGCCGCAATATAATTTTATATAATCTAATAAAATAAAATGTCTGTTAAAAATTATCTCGAGTTAACAGAAAATTATGACATCGACAACGATGTGACAGAATTCGAGTTTGTTGAGTACCTTGATGAAAATTCTAACGAACCAAATAAAGCTGGTATTAGAACCTTTAACACCAGAGACGAAGATGTATTTCTACTGCCACATAAGGCTATGTTAGAAGTTCGTGGTCAGATTATGAGAGTAGCCAATCCACCTGTTGAAATTGCAGTTGGAACAGAAGTAGCTCTTATAAATAACGGCTGGTGTTTATTCAAACGTGCTAGATATCAACAGGCCAATCAAACTATAGAAGATATTTCGAGTCATCTACAAGTTGCAAGTACAATTTTAAATATTATTTCGTTTTCCGACGATTACTCGAGATCAACTGCAACTAATATGATGTGGTTTAAAGATACTGGACGGGGTATAGCTGAATCAACAGAATTTCTAAAGAGAGGCGCTATAGTACACGGAGCTAATGCTGATGCAATTGCTGGAATTGTGAGAGATTTTCTCATTGCTAATGCAGACGCACTAGGTATTCTCGCACCTGTTGCAGATGCTAATGTAAACGCTACAAGAATTTCTCTTACAACAGCTTTTAATAACCTAAATATAACACCACCAGCTGCAGATGCAAACGGTACTGCGATGTTAAATTTGCTTCTTAACACACTTGACGGGAGAAATCCACGCTATAACGATGGTTTTGCTAGGCGAAGAAAACTTGCAGCAGGATCACGTCAAATTACAATGATGCTTCCGCTAAGCACAATTTTCGGCTTTTGTCGCGATCATGATAAAGTATTTCGCGGAGTAAAACATACTCTTATTTTAGATCGAGCAGACCAAAACGATTGCTTGTTTAGATCTGGAGGGGTTGATGTACAGTTTATCATAAACAAACTTTCTTTGTGGATGCCATGTATAACACCATCAATCACTAAAATGTCAGAACTAAATAGTACGCTTGATAAACATACAAACAGAATTTACTTTAAGCAGCATAAGATATATCAGACAGCGGTTCCAAATACTACCGACTACACATGGAGGGTCACAACAACATCAAGCGAACAACTGCCGAGAAATATCTTTGTCGTATTTCAACAGCAAAACCGACGAGGTAACCAACAACAAAATAATGCAATATTTAATCACTCTGATGTCAGACGAATATACGCTAGATTAAATTCAAAGCAATATCCAGAACGAGCTATCGAGTGTAATTTTGCTGACGACGTTAATAAAAATATTTCTCGACCTTACATGTACCTGCTTGACGCAATGAAATAATATCAAGATGTTGAAGATGGATCTCAAATATCAGCAGAGGAATTTCGTACACTTTATCCTATATTTCATTTTGATGTTAGTAAACATAACGAGCGAGCTGGAGAAAGCACAGCGGATATTGAAATTACCTGGACACTTGGAGAGGTTCCAATAGAACCGTTGTACGTATACGCATTTGTGATTAGTGATAGATTTATCACGATAGATTCTATTGGAGGTAAACTGACAGTTCAAGTTTAATCTACAGTTGTTATATAAAATGGCAAATTATATTGTAAAAGAAGTATATTTGACCGATGGCCAAGTTAAAAAATTAGTAGCTGCTATTGCAAAGCGAGAACAGGTATCATTAAAAATCAATCCTAATATGTCTGATAGTATTTTAACAAAATTAATGCTAACAAAAAATCAAGTAAAAAAGTATGATCGTAAAAGAACTTTTGTTTTAAATTTGAGTGCTGCACAAATGACAGCGATGGCAAAAAAAGGTGGTTTTCTTGGTCCAGCATTATCAGTATTAACTAGTACAATAATACCTAAAATTTTACCAGTCTTAGGCACATTAGGACTAGCAGCAGCGTCTGGAGCAACGAAGAAAGCAGTCGCAGGTAATGGTATCATTCGTGGAAGTGGAATAAAAAAATTGTAAATTTTATGTAAATAATATATTATAATGCCACAAAAGAAAAAGAAATCGCCAACAACAAAAAAAGAAAACAACAAAAACAAAATCGCCAACACCAAAATACAAATGTATATGCAATCAAACAAAACAAGGAGGAATTATTCCAATCGCTCCACTTTTGTCGGGACTAGCAGGAAGTCTGCTGCCAAATCTTTTAGGAATCGGACGTGGTCTAATATTACTGGGAACTCGACCACCCCGTTGAGTAATTTTGATATCATTGATAAGTTAAAAGGGGTTTCTGGGTTTCACGGAGTTTATTCTAAAGAAGAGCTCGCAGCAATAAAATCACCATCAGCTGTAAGTTCGTTTGTTATTAATATACAAGATTTTAATGACGGATCCGGCACGCATTGGGTAGCAGTTTATAAAAATAATTATTTCGACTCGTTTGGACTTCCTCCAAGCGATGTAATAAAAAAGTATATGAACAAAAAATTTAACAAGATATATTATTCATCAAATCAACTCCAACCTGTTGGAACGTCTGCTTGTGGGTATTATAGTATTATGTTTATCCAACAGATGAGCAGAAATCTTAACTTTTTAAAATTTATTTTACAGTTTGACAAGCATCCTTCTCACGCTAATGATGTGATCGCAATTAATTTTATCTAAACTTACAAGTATAATAATGTCAACATACTGTCTCAAGTGTAGAACTAAAACAGAAAATATTAATGAAACAACAGAAAAAAAACAAAAAACAACAGGATAATATTAAAAAGTTTTTGTGTAGTCTGTGGAAAAAGAAAAAATATGTTTTTAAAGAAAACGTCCCCAGCGATAGTATCGCCAGCGAAAAATTCGCTAGGATCTGGTTATCCTGATATTATTTTAGTCGACGACTAAAAATAAGAATAATACACAACTGTGATTCTGACAGAGATTTGTGTCTTGAGCAAAATAAAATTGTCGCATACTGTCAATGTTGTAACAACAGAGAAATAATAGGGTTAGGTATAGATATACATAAAATTATTGGAAAATTACCAAAACCAAAAGGCGGATGGACATTGCCAGGTCATCGGTATACTGGTCCGTGGAATCCACTAGATCAACATCTAGATGAAAACGACAATCCATTGCCAGGCCAAGAGCCTTATAATCAAGTGAATGCAATAGCAATGCGTCATGATATCTGTTATCGTGATCATGAAAACTCAAAATCAGATTGTGATAAAGTAATGTTAGACGAATTACGTGATATGGAGCCAACAAATCTACGGGAACGTTTTGATAGAAAATTTGTTCAGGTAATGATAGGAGCAAAATATAAACTCGGAATCGGTAAAAAAATATACGATGATCTTGCAGTCGAGCTGCACAGACCTAAAAAAAAAGTTCCCACGACGTAAAGTTGTCGCTAATGGTGTAGATGATATCTGGGCAATAGATTTGCTGGATGTATCCAATCTAGCTCAGTTTAACTTTGGCGCTGATGTTGCTCCAAAAAGGTATTTGTTTAATGTTATAGATGTTTTTAGTAAATATGCTTTCAGTGTACCTGTTTCGGATAAGACAGGAACTTCAATGACTGATGCGCTTCAACAAATAATAATGAGTGTAGAAAGAAAACCAAACAAAATCTGGACTGATCACGGATCCGAATTTTTTAACAAAAAGTTTGAACAGTTTCTAGAACAAAATAATATAAAAAATACGTTACAGGAAACGAAGGTAAAAGCGTTGTTGTCGAGAGATTTAATCGCACCCTAAACGAAAAATTACACAAACATATGACAGCTGAAAACACCAACAGGTACATTGATGACCTTTCTCAAATCGTAGGTGAATATAATAACACGAAACATCGAACCATCAAAATGACACCTAAAAAAGCTGTTAAAAATCCGATATTAGCAAATGAAAACATGTACCGCAGACATAAATTTAAGGTTGGTCATAAAGTTAGAATTTCTTTGACGAAAAAGGTATTTGCAAAAGGATTTACTCCAAACTGGAGCGAAGAAGTATTTGTGGTTGATAAGGTACTTTTAACAGTACCAGTAACGTACGTTTTAAAAGATCTGGCAGGGGAACTGATTGTAGGTAGTTTTTATGAACAAGAACTACAGAAAACTGAGCAGGATGTTTTTGTTATCGAGAAAGTGATTAGAAAAAAAGGAAATAAAAGTTTAGTCAAATGGCGTGGGTATAGCGATAAATTTAACAGTTGGATCCCAACTAAGCAGATTATGATATAATGCTATTATAAATTAACTCATACTTTTGTTTGACAGATTTACATTTTACTGGTTTACATAACGATATTAGATACTGCTTACGATCGTTAGAGATCGTCATTAGATTAAAAATTTTAACGAATATGAAATCGAATTTGATATTTTTCTGTCGGCCTGGAATCTTGATATTTAAGAAAGGTTTGATTAGCTGCCAAAACAGTTGTTGTTCGGCAAGGGTAAAATTAAATTTTATTATTTGTTTAGCAATGTGATACTTGACATTATACCGTTTAGTTGTTGATCTGCTGTAATTTGATCTGTCAGCAACAGTGACTATTTCACCATCATGAGATCCATTTTTATACAAAATATCATCTTCACTATAACCAATAGATTTGTCTATAAAATCTTTGGAAAATGTGACCTTATCGCTGGTGACTTTCTCGCTTTTAACTTCTTCGTAATGTTCAGCGAGTCGTTTCATCAAGTCCATTATTATAATATATTTTTATCTAATTTATTATTATAAGATGACTGATGAGATAGAATATCACCAAAAAGTTAATATAGTAAATTACAACGAACTAGACGAAGCGGTAAGAAAATGTTTGTTGGGTTATAGTGTTGATGTTATTGTAATGCAAGGTGATTCTCATAAAATACTACTAACAGAAGCAGAAAAAAATAAAATTAATGAAAGTGCAGTAACGACGCTAAAATTTAATCACGATGATATCATAGCATTTACTCATCATTGCTTGACTAAAACCGAATTACAAAATATTATTGATCATCATATCTAAAACCAATCCTAGCATCGTATTCGCTTGAAAAAGTATATTTCAATACTCCATCAGCTACAAATTTTACGACTGCGGGATTTATCTTTTAATATTTCGCCGCAGCTGAAATCGATTTGAATTCAATCTCCTCATCCGTTTCGAGGTTTTTTGAAATAACAGGTTTTGCTGGACATCTAAAATTAATACCACCACCTTGTCTTTTTCTTACATTTTCCTGTTGGGTAACTAGTTCTAGATTTTCCAATCGATTGTCTTTACGTTATTGATGTGATTAATAACAAGACCTTTGGGTATAGATCCGTTGAACACCTCGTAAATAAAACGATGACCATAATAATTAACTTGATTTGGCGATATTCCTCTAACAGTTACCCTTTTATATCCCATATTGTTCATAGTACCAAGAACGTTTTTAGTTTTTCTGTTTCTTATAATACCTCGTATAAATCAAAGACTGGATGCGGCTGAAACTCATCTTGTAAGGATAAATTTTCAATGTTGTCATCATTGACTTTACCGTTATAATGATATACACGCTGTCCCTCTGGAATATCATCGCAGAACAACGTGTAAATAAAATCTTTTCTAAACATTGCAATCCTCTCGGCATTATCTCCCTTTACACTAATATTATAACCCGCTGACGTTAATTTGCCAACAGGTATTCTAGTTTTAATGTTAATAACCGAACCTAACACATTTCCAGCGTATAAGTTATACTTTGGGTGAATTTGATATGCTTCTTGCTCACGTGCACTTGTCAGATTTACTGTCATTATATTATAGGTAATATTTTTTATCTTCAATTGATTTTTAGCGCATGCGCAGTGTGAGGTAAAGTTATACTTTGGGTGAACTTGATATGTTTTTTGCTCACATGTGTTTGTTAGATTTGCTGTCATTATATTATAGGAGATTTTTTTTATCTTCAACTGCTTTTAGCGCATGCGCAGTGTGAAAAAAATTATTAATTAGATATTACATTATAATATAATAATGTTAAAATTACGTGAAATAGCTAAGAAAAGCCTTATGGGAAAACCTAATAAAATAGCGACTGCTTTTGCAGGTTTTGATAATAGTTATCAGTTTGATAATCAAATTGTTTTAGTAAATTTTAATGCAACGAATCTTTACCACCTACTACGGACAACTGTAAAACGTGAGCTCGAAAAACACAAACGTATTAGATTATTTGTGCAATATCATGTTATATTTTCAAAGTTAGTTATAAAGGAAGAATCAAATAACAAGGAAATTGCAGAACCTTATATTAACGCAAAATCAAGACGTGCTTTGCTTGGGACTGATCTGTTATCACTATCTGATGAAATACACCAAGAAATCTGGAAAAAAATAGAGGAATTCGCTCAATTAGGTTCGGGTTGGAAGTTTGAAATGATCAAAGGAATATTGTTTCACACGATGAAATATAATGTATTACGAGGTAGTTCATACGTCGACCTGCCACCAAAAATAAAAAGCAAAAGATGTTGTATAAACATCAAAAACGTAGATAATAAATGTTTACAATGGGCTGTTCTTTCCGCACTATTTCCAGCAGAGAAAAACGCTACTCGTGTTGAAAAATATATCAGTCTCGTATCTAGATTAAATTTTAAAGATACTAACTTTCCTGTGGCAGAAAATCAAATACCAAAATTTGAAAAGCAAAATAATGTTTCAATTAACGTTTTCGGACTAGATGAAAAAGAGGATGTATACCCGAGATATATTTCAGAAAATGCTTCACAATCGATTAAAAATTTACTGTTTTACAAAATCATTACGATTGGATTAAAAACTTTAACGGACTAGTTGGTAAACAGTACAATAAAAATAGGAACAAAAAGTTCTTTTGTTACCGCTGCTTGCATGGTTGTACTAACAATGAAACATTACAAAAGCATTTGCAGTACTGTAATGATGTGCAAAGAATAACAATGCCATCTAAAAAAGAAAGTGTGTTACAGTTTGTCCATCATAATCACAAACTAAAAATTCCTTTCGTTATATACACTGATTTTGAGTGTTTACTTCAACCATTACTTGGCGTAGCAAATAATCCTAATCACTCGAGTACAAGAAAAGTTCAAAATCATGTTCCGTGTGGAGTAGCGTATAAGGTAGTTTGTTGTACTGATTCTAGATTATCTAAACCAATCAAATTATATCGTGGTAAAAATCCAGCTATCTGGCTTCTCAAGCAGTTGATTAATGAAGTTGATAATATTACTTATCGTTTGAAAAAAGTAACGCCAATGTTAAAATTAACACCTCAACAAGAATCCGATCACGAGCAAACAGAAATTTGTCATATTTGTGAAAACGTTTTTGACGATGACAAAAAAGTACATGACCATTGCCATTTGACTGGACAGTACCGTGGAGCGGCTCATAATCAGTGTAATTTAAAATTTCATGCTCCAGATTTTATTCCGGTTATTGTTCATAATTTTCGAGGATATGATAGCCATATTATAGTAGAAGCTTTTGGTGATCCTGATATAAAATCTCGTCTAAAACTCGATAACGTCATCAAATGCTTCCCAAATAATTTTGAAAAGTACATGTCAGTTACGCTAGGTAAATTGCGTTTTATTGACAGCCTGCAGTTTATGGCAGCCTCGTTAGATGAGCTAGTAAAAGGTTGTAGTAAATTTGATAACCTAAGAGACTCTTTTGGAGATACATTTAATCTACTAGCTAAAAAGGAATTTTTCCATACGAATACCTCGACGACTGGAGTAAATTTGAAGAAATATCTTTACCTGACAAAGACAAATTTTACTCACAACTTAAAAATGAAAATATAACTGATGATGAGTACAGGTATGCAAAATATATCTGGAAAGAGTTTGATTTTGAGAATTTTGGTGATTATCATGATTTATACCTGAAAACTGACGTGTTATTATTAGCAGATGTTTTAAAAAGTTTTCGTGAATTGAGTTATAATAATTATGGACTAGATCCTTGCTGGTATTATTCTGCCCCTGGGTTGTCATGGGATGCTTTGCTAAAGTTTAGTAAGGTAAGGTTAGAATTACTGACTGATGTTGATATGTTCAATTTTATCGAAAAAGGTATCCGATGTGGTATTAGCGTGATAACAAAAAAATATGCTGAAGCAAACAACAAATACCTGAAACAGTATAACCCTGACCTTCCTTCGAAGTATATAATTTATCTAGATTGTAATAATCTTTACGGTGGTTCGATGGCAGAACCAATGACTTTTAGCGGATTTCGTTGGATCACGGTTGATCGATTTCTATCAGAGACAGAAAAAAAGATACCCGATTATGTTTCCTATTTCGTTGAAGTTGATCTTGATTATCCAAATTCGCTACACAATTTACATAACGATTACCCTTTCTGTGCGGAATCGATGGTCATAGATTATAGTTTGTTATCAAAAGAACAACAAGCGTTAGCATCACCAAGGCAACATTCCATGGTCAAGAAACTAGTACCAAATTTACTTGATAAGAAAAATTACGTTATGCATTACAAAGTTTTAAAACAAGCAGTCGATGCTGGTCTTGTGTTGAGAAAAGTTCATCGTGTACTAAAATTTAATCAGTCGCCGTGGATGAGAGGTTATATTAACTCAAACACTTCAAAAAGGGCTGCAGCAAAAACAGAGTTTGAGGAAAACTTTTTTAAACTGATGAACAATTCCGTTTTTGGTAAGACGATGGAGAATATTAGGAAACGCGTAAATATTGAAATAGTTAATGATGTCAATCGCAGAAACAAACTTGTGTCAGACGATGATTTTGTGAGCATGAAAATATTTAATGAAAATCTTGTTGCGATACAAAGAAGAAAAACAAATCTAAAACTAAACAAGACGATCTATGTTGGAGCTGCAGTGTTAGATTTATCAAAGTGGCTGATGTACGATTTTCATTATAATTTTGTTAAAAATCAGTGGCCGGCTAGTAGATTATTGTTTACTGATACTGATTCGCTCGTATATGAAATCGAATGCGAGGACATCTATCAGGACATGTACAATAATCGACATCTGTTTGATCTTTCCGATTATCCACGTGACAGTAAATTTCATGACGACACAAATAAAAAGGTTATTGGTAAGTTTAAAGATGAAATGAACTCGAGCGCTATCAAATACTTTATCGGATTACGCAGCAAAATGTATGCCGTATTGCTAGATAATAATAAAATAACGAAAAAAGCAAAAGGTCTGCCTCGTGATTTTGTTAAATAGTTTATGAAATTTGATGACTACAGGTATGCTCTTGATGGTGGTGTTAGTTTTATGAGAGCTATGGCAATTCGAACTAATCATCATAAACTCGAAACAGATGTTATTATCAAACGTGGATTGTATAATTTTGATGACAAACGCTATTGAGAAAATGGGGTAGATACATTTGCCTTTGGGTATTGTTATGATGATAGATCTATACTCGACATTATCTTTTCCAACTGAAATTTTATCTAAACTTATAAAATAATGTTTGAAAATTTGATAATGACAAATAGCTACAATAGTAACATTAAATATTTAATGATGGACGGTAAACAATTGACAGTTAAATTTAATAATGAAACATCAGGTATATGTTTTAATGGAACAAATGACAAGTTAAAACTTTCGCTCATCAGATCTGATAATAGCGAGTATTTCAATTATCTCGACCAATTGTATCAAAAGTTGCTAGCGGAATTTAAAAACTTTCACAACCCCATTAGCCAACAAAAATATACTAAACTCACAATTGATCTCAATCGGTCAAAGGTGTATTTTATCGACAAAAAATATCCTCTGAACAAACCAGAAATGAAAGATTTGTTTGAGTCCCGTCGCTGCGTGAGCGGTAAAGTAAAATTTAGTATCTATAATCGTGATAATGAAATATTTTTAATATCAACAGTTGAAACATTAATCATTGGTAATGAGATATAAAATAATATCATTTTCATTCTAATGCTAGTTTAATTTCCACCTTGTTAACTGAAACGTTCTAATAGGTGTGGGAGGGGGTGGTGGGCCAAAACCCTCATTTCCCTGTTTTGGAAACCCTCATTTAATTTATACTTGTTTGGAGGGTAAAAAAAATGAAGTGAGCCAAAACTCTCATTTCCTAATACTACTATAGGATATAAGTGTATTTAGGTTGAATCGGCTGGATAGGATATAAGTGTAGTTAAGGTTAGATGGGCTAAATAGGCTATACGAGTATTTAAGGTTGGATGGGCTAAATAGGCTATAAGAGTATTTAAGGTTGGATGGGCTAAATAGGCTATAAGAGTATTTAAGGTTGCATGGGCTAAATAGGCTATAAGAGTAAATTAGGTTGGATGGGCTAAATAGGCTTTACGAGTTTTTAGGGTTGGATAGACTGAATGGGCTATAAGAGTATCCTAAGTCTATATGAGTATTTAAGGTTGGATAGGCTGGATAGGATATAAGATAATTTAAGGTTGGATGTCTGGAAAGGCTATAAGAGTATTTAAGGTTGGATTGGCTAAATAGGCTATAAGAGTATTTAAGGTCGGATGGGCTAAATAGGCTATAAGAGCATTTAAGTTTGGATGGGCTAAATAGGCTATAAGAGTTTTTAAGGTTGGATGGGCTAAATAGGCTATAAGAGTATTTAAGGTTGGATGGGCTAAATAGGCTATAAGAGTATTTAATGTTGGATGGGCTGGATAGGCTATAAGAGTATTTAAGGTTGGATGGGCTAAATAGGCTATAAGAGTATTTAAGGTTGGATGGGCTGGATAGGCTATAAGAGTATTTAAGGTTGGATGTTTTGGATAGGATATAAGAGTATTTAGGGGTTGCTCGCCTCTTGCTGCTACTTTCTTTTAAACAATAGAGCTCTAACATAATGTTCATTGGGATAATACATTTGCGTCATCTTTTTCGTGATGATTTGATTGCATTTATTATTATTTTCCGTGGATTTCGATAATCGCACTAACAATTCCTAACAGTTTCGTATCCTATAATTTCCGCACGTACATTTAGTTAATTTGTAGTCGTTTACTATGTCATGTCATCGATACTTGCATTATGCATGACAAAAGGCAATACATATTTTATTAAAACTAATTGTAGAATGAATTCTGTTATGATAACAATTTTAATATTTTATTAAGTGACAATCACAGCGATTCAGAATACTCGCGTCTGCAGCATTGTATTTAAAAAAGTGCTTCTTTTCCGTACCTATCTTAATTTTTAACCATGTCGGAAATTTAAAATTATTTTCTTGGCTGAAACTTTATTCGAATTGATTTGTCGTTTCAAAAGTCGCCCACACTCCTATAGTCAATAGCTAAAACACCCTCCGAGCAAACATTATGTCACAGAATGGTCCGTTTTATCTCTTTCCATGACTTCTTTATTCACCATTACTTCTATTTATGAGCATACTACACCAACCAATCTCTGCCGTGTTAAACATTGTCCACAGAGAGTAAATATGCAACTTTATCAGCATATATTGGAAGTTATTATATTCATGTATGTGATTACTTTAAAGTGAATTATGTGTCAGTATAAATGCATTAGAGTGGTGTTTGCAAGTTATTATCATTTAAATGATGGCCGACGCACTCAGATCATTTATATTTTCTCTGAGTGGGTTAGGGGTTGGCATGTGATTACCATTTTATTCGACCCTCTTCATAATGATTAATCTTTTGGTATACCGATACAACAGTAGTGTTCCATAGTTTGAAATGGCTTTTTGATTTGAAAAATCAGTGAATCTTAAATTAATAGCAAGATTTCGATAAGCATGCAAAACTTTTTGTGCTCGAGTCCCCTGTTTTGACACTCTTAAAGACTTTCCCGTTGTGAGAAATAAGGACCAATCATAGTGATACTTCTTATCTTATTTTAAAATGTAATAATTTAATACAGCAAATGTATGAAACATCCAGCATATTTATCGTGTCATATGTACAGCTCAGCACGTCAGTATACTACGTCACGTGATCATGTCAGCCGTGATTCAGTTATCGCAGAGTAATATCAATCTTGCATGGGAAAAATTCATTTTTATGCATAACGTACACATGCAGAAACTTAATTAACATTCTTGACGCATTTTTAATTCTTCTAATAAGTTTGATTTTTGTGAGAGATTTGTTTTTAAAATCAAGGAGAAATTCAGAAAGGTTGTGACAGTATTACATAAGAATGCTTTACTTGTAAGTAAATATGTAGGAAAACTTATCTCGCAAATAGTTTTTATAGGCATGCAAAGCATTCTAATGGTCAATGTTCGCATGACAACGTACGTTGTAGACACTGTGGACCTCCTAAAGCAAGCTACAGACAATGTGGATATATAAATGCATGTTAGCAGACAATGTGGGCATGCATATGTATGTTGGAAGACAGGGTGGGCCTGCTAAGGCATGCTAAAGACAATGTGGAGATGCAAAGGCATGTTAGTGTGTGCCTGCTAAGGCATGCTAAAGACAATGTGGAGATGCAAAGGCATGTTAGTGTGGGCCTGCTAAGGCATGCTAAAGACAATGTGGAGATGCAAAGGCATTTTAATGTGGGCCTGCCAAGGCATGCTAAAGACAATGTGGAGATGCAAAGGCATGTTAGTGTGGGCCTGCCAAGGCATGCTAAAGACAATGTGGAGATGCAAAGACATGTTAATGTGGGCCTCCCAAGACATGCTAAAGACAATGTGGAGATGCAAAGGCATTTTAATGTGGGCCTGCTAAGGCATGCTAAAGACAATGTGGAGATGCAAAGGCATGTTAGTGTGGGCCTGCTAAGGCATGCTAAAGACAATGTGGAGATGCAAAGGCATGTTAGTGTGGCCCTGCCAAGGCATGCTAAAGACAATGTGGAGATGCAAAGGCATGTTAGTGTGGCCCTGCCAAGGCATGCTAAAGACAATGTGGAGATGCAAAGGCATATAACTGACAATGTGAAAATACAAAGGATTGTTAAAATGCAACGTGGGAATGCAAAGTCACATTAATATATAACTGGGCTAAGGAAAGCACATGTATTCATGAAAATGCAACGTGGGAATGCAAAGTCACATTACTAGATATCTGGGCTAAGGAAAGCACATGTATTCATGAATGTACTGTTTTGTACCCTCAGCAGTATCTTGCATGCATCGTAATTAATTTATATAGAAGTCAATATAATATAGCATGAAAGGAACGAAGGTACACGAGATATTTAGTTTATTTCAGTCTTTTACTGTGACTAATAAACACGGGTGAAGAAAAGTATATAAACAGGCACTGTGGTAGTAATAGATGGCAACGCAAATAAGCTGATTAATGAATGTAAAGCAGATGAGGTAATGATTGATAATAAAATAAAATAAGTGAGGTAATAATTATTGACAAAGTAAAATGATTGGGAAAAAAATGTCGACAAAATAATACAGGTGACGTAAAAATTTATAGTTGTTGTTGTTGGCATCCGTCCTTCTTCGAGAGACGATTGTCTAGCTCCCTGTTTTGGTGCTTTATCTGCACCGTCGCGTGACAATCTTTTTTTTCACTTGCTGCTGGTGAAGATTGATTCTTGTTGAGGCTGTTGTTGTTTCGCCTTCCTCTTGGCTCTCTTTATAGCGAGGTTTGCTTTTGTCCCTTCCTTGGCTTTTTGAATGCCTTGTCTCACAGCAAGTCACCACTCGTAGCGATTGTTAACGCAGCTCTCTCAGTTGTTGACGCTGATGTTGACCGTTTTCATATCCTTGCAGATGTCTTTGTATCGCAGACGTGTCCGTCCAGTCGGTCATGTGCCTTCTGCTAGCTCCTTGAGCATGCGGACTGTATCCATTCTCCTGACGTGGCTGAGCCACCGAAGGCGCATCTCGCTGAGGTTGAAGAACATACTATTCATGCTGGCCCGTTCCATAACCTCCGTGTTGGGTATTTTGTCCTACCACTGGATGCGCAGAATGCGCAGCAGGCATCTCTGATGAAAGCAATTGAGTATCCTTCCGTGGCTCCTGTAGGTGGTCTTTGCATCGCTACTGTAGAGGAGTGTGCTGAGCACACATGCCGGGAAGGCACGCAGGTTGGTCTTGACAGTGAGGTTTAGATTGTTTTAGACCCTCTGGTTCAGTCTTGCCATAAATGCTGCTGCCTTAGCAATTCTGCCGTTCACCTCAGCTTCAATGGATAGCGAGCTGGTGATGGTGGACACAAGGTATGTAAAGTTCTCAACAATTTCAAGGTTGTACACATCAATAGTGATGGTTGGAAGGGAGTCTACATCCTGCGCCATGATATTCGTCTTCTTCAAACTGATGGTCAGTCCGAACACTTTACAGGCGTGTGAAAAGTGACATACCAACTTCTGAGGTCTTGATGTCAAAGCTGCATCGTCAGCGAAAAGCAATTAACGGATGAGAACCTCTATGACTTTCGTCTTTGCACGGACACGTTTGATGTTGAGGAGTTTGCAATTTGCCCTGGTATGAATGTACACTCCCTCGCTGCAGTCATTGAAGGTGTACTGGAGGAGCAAGGAGAAGAAGATGGTAAAAAGGGTTGGTGCAAGGACACATCCCTGCTTTACTCCACTGCTGACTAACAAGGCTTCAGATGTTGCGCCGTTGAACAACACTGTGCATTGAGTGTTATGAAGAAATAATGTAATGACGGCGAGCAATCGAGGGGGGGGCAGCCGACCTTCTTCAGGAGTTTGATGAGTCAACTACGGCTGACCAGGGCAAACACGTTTGTCAAGTCTATAAAGGCAATATAGAGGGGCATTTGCTGCTTATGACACTTATCATGCAGTTAACGTAGTTGACCGGCCAGCTCGGAAGCCACACGGGGATTCTGGGTAGATACGGAAGGCTAGGGTCAGCAAGAGTACCAGTGTGACACGTGCGAAAGCCTTTCGAATGATACTGAGTAGGGAGATGCCCCCGTAGTTGTTACAGTCGCGGTCTCCATTGTTCTTGTTCAAAGTGATGATGTTGGTATCCCGCATGTCTTGGGGGATGTGTCCCTGTTCCCAACAGAGGCAGAGGAGTTCGTGCAAACATTGGAGTAATGCCGGTTTCCCGCTCTTGAGGATATCAGGTGGGATGCCGTCGCTCGCAAGGGCCTACTCACAAGCGAGACAGTTGATGGCTTTACTTTGGTCTTCCATGAAGGAGGGAGTGTCTAGTTCATGCATGATTGACAGGTCTGGGATGGAGTTCAGGGCAGTATTGGTTGACGATGATTTGGGTTGCATACAGTTCATGATAGTGCTCAACCAAGCGCTTAAGTTGTTTATCCTGGTCTGTTATGATTACTTCCGTCTTGGACTTGAGGGGAACGGACTTGACAGATGAGGGACCAGTCGCCTTCTTGATGCCTTCGTATATGCCTCTTTCATCTCCAGTGTCAGCAGCCGTTTGTATACTAGTGCAGAGATTCAGCCAATAAGTGTTGGCGCAGTGGCGGGCAGTTCGCTACTCATTTTTCCTGGCAATCCTGAGAGCTTGTAGTGTAGTAAGGCTATGCGCAGCCTTGTTAGCCAGAAGGGCTTTCCTCTTCGCTACAGTCACTGGGTCCATAGCCTCCCAGCTGGCCTCATACCAGTCATCACCTTTCCGCTCCATCTTCCCATACGCACTAATGGCTGAGTTCTACACAGCGTCTCGGAGGTGGGACCACATGGAGTCGATGGTGTGATCAGATATCTTTTAGGTGAGAGCTTCCTGCAGCTTGCGGATGAACTGCTTCGTCTTCTCTGGCTTGTTTGCACAGCATGTATTCATGCGTGAGCGACCCTTCTACTTTTCGTGGTAATGCTTATTGGGTGCTATTCGCACATTGCTGGCCAACAGGGAGTGATCCGTGTCGCAGTCGGTGCTGTGGTATCTGCGAGTGATGAGGACGCTGTCCAGTTCCGCACGCCTAGTTGGTGACAGTGGCGTCAAAGATGATGTCTCCATGACACCTGGTGAATTTCATTGTATTAGAAGTAGGTGTTTGTCAAACATAGGCTGTGTGAACAGCATATCTTCAGCAGTCGCTGATCGTTCTTATTTATCTTTCGCCGAGACAACTGGGCCAGGCCTCGTGGTCAGCTCCCACTCTAGCATTGAAGTCTCCTAGTATGTAGAGCCCTTAAGTGTTGGGGATACTGGATATTACTTTACCCAAAGCCTCTCATAACTGGTCTTTCTCCTCTGGGGTGGATTAGAGGGTTGGAACGTACACGCTCAAGATGTTGACTGGGCCTTAAGATGTTGACAGCCCAAGGGTTAGCATCCTCTCAGTGCCTGACGATGGAGGCTCAATGAAGGCGATGAGCGTGTTCTTTACAGCGAAACCGACATCACACTGTCTAGGTTCATCGGAGGACTTTCCTTGCCGAAAGAAGGTGTAGTTGCTTTCCCTGAGAGTGCCGCTGTCAGCAAGTCTGGTCTCCTGAAGACCGGCAATGCAATATCGACATTCAGTCTGGAAAGTTCCCTGTCCATTACGGCAGTCTTCCGTGCATCTTCAATCTGCTGCTGGTCATCAGTAAGTCCAGTACACATGGTCCTGACGTTCCAGCTTGACAAAAACGGAGAACTGGAGTCTTCTTTTCTCTTTTTGAGTCTTGCCTGTTTCTGTGATTTTGGCTTACTTGTCGAGAATGTTCCCTAAGCCTCACGCACCCAGTGAAACAGGAAAACCATGGAGGGATAGCACCTTACTGTCTGGGGGCTGACAAGCTTGAGACGGGTGGTAGCTATCCAATGAGACATAGTAGTCTCTCCCATGGTCGGAAGCAACCTCTGGCGCTAAGCTCTACGCCAATCGAACTATTGCTTATAACCGGTAAACTGCTGAATCCCGTGTTGTGCCGACACCTTACGGCAACGCTGGAGCCTGGGCAGGGTAGTGTGGAGAATCAGCTGTTGCCCATGCAGCAGATACACCTTCTCCATGCAGCTGGTGTTCCCAAGGGAACGGTTAATGCCGATACAACTTGGCAACAACAGCATCGAAGGAGTTGCCGGAATGTCATTTGAGTCAATGTCACACCGCCTAAGGGACTCAGTCTCCGGATTTTCTGTAGGGTTTACTCCCTTAGCCTTTCCCATGAGTAGGTATAGCCGCAAGGCAGCAGACGTTTGGATGCAGAGTTTTCCTTCTCCTAGATGTGCAACCATCCAAGGTTTACGAGCCTCATCTACCAGAAGATACTGGTTTTAAGCCGCCAGTAAACAGCCTTCACCCCTTCTCCTGTTAGCGAAATCATGGTCAGCCGGACTTATAAGCTAAGCCACTCGTGAAGGCTAGGAGCTGGGGCGTTTGCATGCCATTCCCACCCCAGCAATGTCAACCTTGGACCACAAAAATGGATAGTATAATAACACTAATGGAGTGATAATTACTGGCAAAGTTAAATAAGTTTGATCATAATTATTGACAAAGTAAAAAAAGTGGTAATAATTGACTACATAGGACAAAAGAGATAATAATTATTGGCAAAATAAAAGAAGTAGCATAATAAAATTTACTTAGTTCAAGTGTGGTAAAAATAAAAGTATTTATTTGCAGAAGAAGAAGGATTGTGCTCTCCCATAAATTAGAAAGATTGAAAATTCTCCTGTAACTATAAGACAAACAGAAAAATCATATATTATTGTACACATGTTCAAATGCAATTGATAGGGAACTTGACAAATGTATAAGGTAACTACACTAAACAGTGATACTATCCACTGTGGTTCATGATGTCGCAGCATGGTGACTAGTTGACTGGACGTAAGTTGAGCCGAGATCATTTGCCCTATCGTGTGTATTTGTATGAGGTATAAATAAAATATCAAAAAAGTAGTTGTCAAGTGGAGGGAAACGAAAGAATTAGTCGAGACGTAGGGTCAGAGCCTTGAAGTAAGTCCGCTTGCGCCTCAAGTTCCATTGTTTAGATGTCCAAACACAGAAATGTTAAATAACTTTTTCCCTCATTGACGGTTGTATTTTAAGCGCATTATAATACCTAACAGTAGCAATACTACAACAAGCACATATTTTACTCAGACGATGATGGCCAATGCCCCGTTCTGTACTGCTCTACTGGTTTTCCCTAAAAACGTTTTTCATTTTCATTCATATCGCTCAGGATAGTTTTGCTCAATGCTCTTTTTACTATTTATCAACCCCTAAGTATAAGATTTATGTCAGCTTGATATGTTTTAACAATAATTGAATTAAACTCTAACTAGTTGAACTAGTGGCATTGCACATTTGTGTTCGAAGATATTCAGCAAACACATGCTTTCTCACCAGCAGCTAGAAAAATAAAGTTAGAGTACATTATGCCATGTTACAGGGGTCTGGGACTTAAATAAATACTATTTCTGATTACAGTACAATATGACACGTTAAGAATCTGGGACTAGTTATATCCTATATTTGATAACAGTACAATATATTAAGTTGATAGAGTCTGGAACTAAGAATATGCAATCTCTGAAAGATGTGGATATTCATTTATTATCCAATAAAAACCTATCATGAGAGTGGAGTTAGTTTCACCTTCTATTCTCATGCACTTACGTATCAGCATAATAGAAATTGAATGTGCAATTATACAGCACCAACCTGTCATTATAGTGAACGAAGCTTCATCTATCCAACCAGTACAAGTCTATCATCAGACTGAAAACAGCTTCACTGACTACACATTGTTAAGTTACCTTTCATGAGATAGCTTACCTTGGTATCATGCATTGATTTACCATCATAATAGGTATACATTCACCTATTCTCATGTACTGATTTACGGTTAGAGTGGGTATACCTTCACCTTTTCTCTTGCACTCATTTACCAACGGAATGGGTGTACCTTCACCTATTTTCATGTACTGATTTATGGTTAGAAAGGGTATAGCTTCCCATATTCTCATGCATTCATTTACCATCAGAGCGGGTATACCTTCATCTATTGTCATGCGCTGATTTACTATCAGAGTGGGTATATCTTCACCTATTCTCATGCACAAATTTACCATCAGAATGGGTATACCTTCATCTATTCTCATGCGCTGATTTATCATCAGAGTGGATATACCTTCACCTATTCTCATGCGCAGATTTACCATCAGAATGGGTATACCTTCACCTATTCTCATGCGCTGATTTATCATCAGAGTGGGTATACCTTCACCTATTCTCATGCACTAATTTACCAACAAACAGCAGTGTCTCCTCAACATTAACATCTTAATGTGCAGTGCCTCCTCAATATTAACATGTTAAAACGTAACTATTTTCACCTCTTCTAGAGCGCTAAACCATCATCATAGTGGAAATTCGGATATTACCCAATAATATCCTAATATATTGCGTTCACCTGGACCAATTTATCACTTGTGTGGAGATTGTTTAACCTGTTCTCAATCACTAACCTATATTTATTCTGTAGATTACCTCGCTTATTCTTTATCGCTATTTTATAAAAGAGTGGATAGCTTAATCTGTTTTTGATTACCGACCGATCATCAGAGTGACGACATTTTTATCCGGACCTTGACAAGCATATTTTGTATGGGAATGTCAAGATCTCTTAATATTATATTTATGTACATTGGTTCAGACCCTATGTAATATTATTTAAATCATCAAACATTGCATAGTAGAATACACTTCAAGGGTCAACGTCTTCAGGTCTTATTGCTTCGTTATGATCAAGTGCAGTAGAGACCGCGTGTCAGCGCTTTCAGGCCTTGATGATCTGATATCTACAAGTATGGTGAAGATTGCATGTCTGTTTTTTCAGGCCTTAATGCTCTGTTATCTTCAAGTGTGGTAGTGATTGTATGTCAACGTTAACAAGCCTTGGTGCTCTGTTATCTGAAATTGTGGTAGATATTGCATATCAGCGTTTTCAGTCCTAAATTCTCTGCTATCTTCAAGTGTGGTAGAGATTGTGTGTCATCATTTTTAAACCTAAATGCTCTGTTATTTTAAAGTGTAGAATAGATTGTGTGTCAGCGTTTTCATACATTAATAATCTGTTATATTCAAGTTGTGGTAGAGATTGCGTATCAGCATTTTCAGGACTTAAAGCTATGTTATCCGCACGTGCGGAAGAGATTGCTTATCAGCGTTTTCAGGGGTTAATGCTCTATTATTTGCAAATATGGTGGAAATTTTATGTCGGCGTTTTCAGGCCTTAATTCCCTGTTATCTTCAAGTGAGGTATGCAATAAGTTACCACTCTAACATAATAGTAATGGTTAGTAGTCTGTTAGCTTTTGTGATAGCAACAAATGTTTGATATATTTATTTACTGATGTTCTGTCAATAAGCGTATGATTATCCAAAGGGGTGCAAACAAAAAGATCACTGTCATGTTCCGCTCACATTAACCTACACAGGACACATTGTGTTATCTCAATCCACACTCTTGTACATTATGTCTTGATTTTGGGTTATGTCTATAACCTACGTTTTGAGCAGCTTTTGGTGTAAGCAATTCATTGAGAAAATGGGGGGACATTTGATGAGTCATTTGAATTCAATGAATTTATCTACCTTGTCCGAATGAAAGGCATGGACACCTCAAATCATAAAGGGCATTATCATTTAATATGAAAGTGGCAACTTCATGTGAAATGCCATACAGACTCTGTTCCCAATAGAAAGTTCATTTTCAGAGTAATCTGCCTATTGAATTTTATATTCTCGCAAAATTATTTGTTTCATCTCATGAACGTTATAATCATTGTCATACTTCTTTATTTTCCATGTTGAAATTTATAACATTAAACATTATATTTATTATCCTGCGTATTAAAATACGTATAGGATATTTTCCAAATGTAGACAATATTCAAGTCTTTATGTTAGGTAAGTCTACCTAAACATGACAAGTGGATCAGTGAGTTACAAGCTATGCTAGCAGTTTTGGGCGCGCCGGGTCAGGGCGGCAGGTGACAATGTTGTTTAGAGTCCATCAACTTTGGTGCAGAACTCTTGTTTTTCTCTTTTTGTTCTGTCAGATAGCATCATTCTTTCTCTCCCATCACCTGCTTAAAAGATTTTGTTTCTGAAAAATATCATCTGTCCCACTAAGGACAAGGTATAACACTTATATAAATATCAGCTGACAAGGTGTAAGACAGTATTGTGTGGCACACAAAGGGTCTTGGAGACTGTTGTATATGACAGACTACTTATACTCATGGAAACATTATTATATGGCGGACTACGTTTAATCTTTGAGTCAGTCTTGTATGGCTGACTACATGTAGTCGTAGAGGAGGACATGGTCACTGTATATGTCTCTCATCACCCTTTTGAATACAAAATTCTTTATAATAATCAAGCACAACAAAAAGATGCATTATTCATCATTAACATGATTTACGCAATGGGTACAATTGATGATGATGACGATGATGATGATGATGATGATGATGATGATGATGATGATAATAATAATAATAATAATAATAATAATAATAATAATAATAATAATAATAATAATAATAATAATAATAATAATGATGATGATGATGATTATGGTGATGATGATGATGATAATGGATGATGATAACAACGACGACGATGGTGATGATGATTATGCCGAACTTGATGAGAGCTATATCTGTCGCATATTTTTTAATCATATCCCGTCTAATTAGTTCAAACCGTTACCATCAACCCTAAAGGTTATTTCAATTCCAGGATGGTCCCAGAAACAGAAAACTCAAATCATTAATTTAAATTTCATGTTACAAATACGTAAACATTCATCTACAAATATTCAGCAGCATAATTACGCGCAAAGATTCCTACCCAACCTTTCAGAAGAGTAATAACATTCCAGCATGAATACATATATGTGATTTACAATCGACCAATGTAAGGGCAAAATTACAAGAACATATTTGGAGCACCCTATTGGAGCAAGTAGTAATGAGGAATTGATACTCCTTTCTCAGAGACCCCCCTGCCTCCCGAAACGTTGTGCGGTAACAATTTTGTCAGCAACCTTTGTTAGCTCAAAATGATAATTCATTTTCTGACCAAAATATGTCCCTGAAATATGATAAACCAATCCTCACGACTACTTATTGGTGAAATATGTTATATTAAACAAATCATATATATATATATATATATATATATATATATATATATATATATATATATATATATATATATAATGCACAATAATTCAATCAGACATGTATTTGATCTAACAAATAAATATTGTAAAAGATTTAATTCGATCAACGCAGCGTCAGCATATACTGGTATAAGATCAAATATAATAAGCGATGGTATTAAAAAGGTGGGTTATCATATATCGCCGAAATATGGATCAGTATGTTTATTCGCAGTTGAAAATGGTACGAGAATAGCGGGATGGGCAGATGATGTGATGACATTTATTTACAATATGGTTGATATATTATTCGATAACGATGTTACTAAAGCCACACAAAATTATTTAAGCATTTACTTTTTATTATAATCTTTTTCGTATTTGCTAGCTCTCATTGGCAGAATATCTGTTAACATTCTATCAATAATGCGGAATTCGCATATTAAATCGTCCATAAAATATTTTATGCTACGCAAGTAAGATAGAATTTGATCAAGTAATTTTTTATGATTTATACTTGCTGTTTTGCCAACATTTCATGTAGTCGTAAGTCGAGGTTCAATTTTTTTAAACGCTGCTGCAAGAGAAATACCGACACCACATATTTTATTAACAAAAATGGATCTAATGATGCGCCACTTGAAATTATAACAGAGCCGGTCATTAGCATCGATATATATGATATCACTTGCAGTATTTTGGTATAGTATTTGTAACATTTTTTGACGCACCAAAAATTTTTATGATAGTGTCTGTAATACTGCAACAAACCGTCAACATTTTGTTTTGGAATGGTTTCTGAAATATGATTGAAATCGACTACATTTTTTGTTCATTATATAATACTTGTTTACATATTTTAAGTAACTAATTCTGGAGTTTCAGCTACAAATTGTGTACACCAACAGTATATAGCTGCGGTTAACTTTGTATTATCCGCTATCAGCATAAACGTTTCCTCAATATTTTTGTTTAACACAATAAACACTGTTCCAGAAAAATCATCGGTCGAATGACGCCATGGAAATGTTGTAAATATACTAAACTTTGCACTACTAAACAAAGACAATCTTTATACATCAGTGACTTCTGCGATATTTTTAAGAGTGTTATTTTGCTGCGACCATGTTTCCTTTCCTTATGTTACCGTGTACACAATATTTTTAATATGTTTGTGAAGAATTTTAATAAGACCGTTTTTTTTAATAATATTAGGAATGCCACTAGTGATATCATTGAGTCTTGAGTTAATGTCAGCAAGGTTAATAATAACAGTTGGTGGAGTTCCAAAATATCATTATTAGTTCTGTTTAAATTTCTTAGAAAATTTAGACATGTTTGCACGTGATTAGAAAAGTCAGTTCTAAATGCGGCAACTTCATCATTAATTGTCGTTAACGAAGTCGGTATTGGAATTTCCTTATCGTCATAATATTTTAGTTGCAGCTTCGAAATCTATTTAATACCATTGCTGTTCATATTAGGAAATGCAAACATGATACACCGCGCACTAACACGTACTTAGAACCTTAATTACCTATGTATATCATCCTCAATCATCTACGTATATTTTTGTTGTTGCTTCTGTATCTGCGGTTGGGTTTCCAATATATGTAAGTTTTTGCTGACATTATTATTTCGCCAGTAAATACATCGCCAGCATTCTTAACGTAATCGTTAACGGACTTGCCCGAATCTTGTATTTTACCTAGATCAGCAAAAGTAGCTATATTATTAACAAACGCAGCTGGAATTCGTACAAGTAAATCGCTTTTAATCGAACTTATTTTTCTTGAAAAATAACAACTTCGTTTTAATCGACACTTATGATATTTAACAAATAAGTAATTTCATTTTTGAGTTGATCGAAACTTGCATATTTAGATAAATCACCTTGCTGAGAAGGCGGCTGATTTTCCTACTGTTGTTTCAAATTTTGAATAAAAACTCATAATTTATTTAATACTTGACAAAATTTTATACCATAATAGTAATGGCAAAATCGTCGATATTAAACTTTGATACAGAACGTTTGGTGAAACATAAACATAACATTGAGCTTTCAGATTATCATTATCTTATTGTTTTTAGGACTGGTTCTGGTAAAACAAATTTGCTAATGAATGTACTTTTAAGAGATTTTTTTTAACTACGATCGAGTTTATATTTACACAATTAATCCCTAAGACGAATAAGTTCGAGCTACTTAACAAGTATAAGGACAAAACTTCGCGATTATCTTGAATCTGGCGAGGATTTCTTTATGATCAAACAACAGGAAGAACTTCTTCCAGTTAATCAATTCGATTCGTCCGAACACATATTAGTTGTTTTTGATGATATTCCGCTAAACAATGAGGAAATGAATAAAATCAGATGGTATTTTTCACTATCGCGAAAAAAGAAATGTGACTATTTATCTCGCTCAAGGATATTATAATGTCGACAGATTTATTAGGCGAAACACTGGTTGTTTTATATTATTTCCAGGACTTGCCAATATTGACGTTAGAAATGTCGCTAACGAACAATGCGGCGACATAACAAAAGATAAATTTATTGAACTATATCATCTAGCAACGGCAAATAAATACGACTTTTTTCTTTTTGATAAGTTAACAAATTATAGTAACAAAATGTTTGGATGTTGCATTGAAAACTATATACAATACTTTTTATAGAAAATAATATATAATTAATGGAAAAACAAGCAAAGTAGAGAAAACATATTGAAGATCTAAAAAACATGCGAAATCTCAAGCAAAATTTAAACAGCTTGTACAGCAAGCACAGCAATGTCAAGTTGTTGCAGCAGAAATAGAAGATAAAGATTTAAAACCAGTTATTGAGGCTTTACTTGTAAAACAACCCGAAAATAAACCACTTTCAAAAGGAAAAGCTAAACAATTACAAGAGAAAGGTTTGTTCTGATTAGTGAAAGAACAACAAGAGGCGGCTGCTGGAAGAAGTATTGAGAGATCTGATGCGGGTAGGAAAAGATTAGTTGAGGCACTTGCAGCAAATATAGCTGATCCTGCTGCGAGGCAAGCTGAAATAGATGGATTATAAATAATCAGCTGGAACCTGATCAGAGATTAGCATCATTAACAACACAAGACGTTGAACATATTTTAACCAATTTATCAGGAGATATAAAAGATATAAAAGAGGAGCAACAAAGAGTTGGCGAGTTTACTGAAAGGTTTATGGAAGTAGGAGAGAAAAGACAATGGTTTATTAAAAGAGCAAATGATGGGATAAAAAGTTCAAGTCTATAATGAATTTTTAGATTAAGAAAAAAAAAAGATATTGATAATATAAATAACAGGACCGATGCAGAATATACCACAATAACTGATAGATTAAATGCATTAATAAGAGACGGAGCTGATGATAAACATTAGTTAGACACAGCCATAAAAACTGATGATATGCTTCCACTTTATGATAGAATGATGTATAATGTTATTGCTCTCATACTTGGAAGAACAGTAAAAGCTAGTAGAACAAAACCTTTTGTTACGGGTGGCATTTTAAAAGAATTGTTTTTATTGGTGTTGTTGTATGTTTTAACGCCATTTTCAGCACAAGACAGGCTATATATGGCGGCCAGTATTAATGTTGGAGGAAGAACCCTGGAAAACCAAGGGAAGAACCACCGACCCACGAGAAGCAACTGGCAGGCTTTCTCGCTTACCCACGTCAGCCGAGTCTGGACTCGAACTCACGCAGGCAGAGGTGAGATGGCAGTGATCCGTAACGGTCAGCGCTTTAGACCACTCGGCCATTCGGGGCCCCAAAACTTTTTTCTGTATTTGATCCAAAAAAACTTTTAGAACAACATAGAGGAGAAAAAAAACAGTAACATTCGTCAGAATATTCGCATCAGTTACTGAAATGATAGGCAGATCAATTCTCTTGGTATCCTCAAAAGAAGCAGGAAAGGAAATGTTGGTGCTGAAATAGACAATGAAATCATCGATATACTTGATAACTTAAGATCGATAAATTTATTAACATCTGACGAATACGATACCTTGCACCGCGACTTAATTTATAAAAATATAATAATAAATGTCAGCAACATTATTACCCGACTCCAGCCAATCTGATAAAGATAGCGCGAACTTTCAGTAAAGTATATTCCTCCAATAGAACTATATCATGAAAAAGAATACGAAATTGGATTAATTTCCTGTACTTGTTGGAATGCCATGGCAAATGTTAAGACAGGTGTTAATGATGAGTTTTCATTTCTAAATACACTCAACAACACTTAGAAAAAAGCCAGAATTCTAAAGAACGGCGTAGAAGTTGCTAAGATGGATGTTGAACTGTTGGTAAAAAGGTAAACGAAGATCGCGCAGCAGAAATCCCATGATCTACATTTGCTATTGATACCAGTAGTATAAGGAAACCATGGTTTCAAATCATGGACTTTTTTTTAGACCTCCTGAGACCACAAAACCCACCCACCCACCCCTACAGTAGTATAAGGAAAGGCCGGTTTGAAAACACTTTTTACCATTTGTATCCGACCATACCATTTTAACTGTTATTTTGACATAATAAAGCTTCTATAATAACAGTATAAGGAAACCAGGGTTTCAACTCAAAGACCTTTTATAGATCTCCTGAGACCCCCAAACCCACCCACCCACCACTACTCCAAAGCGTCGAAGCTAGGTGTATTGTCGTCATACACACTACAACTCACCCCAGGTATTGTCTAGACAGGTAGCCAGCCAGGTGTATTAGTCATCAGCAAACCGGGTGTGTCATACAAATCAGTAACTTTTTGTACGCGTGATGCATCCATGTAGGTAAACGCAGACTTTTCACCAGGTAATATGATCACAGGCGGAAATTAAGCTACGTATTTGGGATATTTTTTTAACGTTTGGGAATAGCGTTCACAGAGTAGTATTATATCTTAAGTTTAGATAATATTTTATATTTGTAAGAGTTTCAATCTTTTAAATTAACCCCTCTGTCATTACACGTACAGGTGTGGCATAGCCCGATCTTTGGTAACAAGTATGAGTCATACAGATATTAATTAATTGCCAGAACAGTAATGCGCATGCGTGGAATGTCCTCGAACGCAGTATATAAAAGGAAAGACGCGCTTGATAAAAATCAGTCTGGCATAGATTTGACCAGAGGAGGAGATTAAACTACGTATTTGTGATATTTTTAAAGTTTGGGAATACCGTTGACAGAGCCAGAAGAAAGGTGAGTGATATATCTTAAGTTTAAATAATATTTTATATTTGTAAGAGTTTCGATCTTTTATATTAACTCCACACCTCATTACACGTACAGGTAAGCATGACTATTGCATGATTGCTAGAACAGTAATGCGACTGCGTGGAATGTTTTCGAACTAGATTAAAGACCGAAATCAGTCTGGAATAGAAATTTGACCACAGGCGGAAATTAAACTACGTATTTGTGATATTTTTTTTATCGTGAAGCTAGGATTCTATGATAGCGTTTAAGCGAATATTCACCTTGTGAAAAGGTAAGTGATATTATATTTTAAATTTAGATAATATTTTATATTATCTCATACTTATTTTGATAATGTTTTTTCATATTTGCTAACTCTCATTGGTAAAATATCTGTTAACATACTGTCAATAATACGGAACTCGCATATTAAATTGTCCATATCATATTTTACTCCTCGTAGGTAAGATCGAATCTGATCATGTAGATTTTTGTAAGTTATAATAGATGTCTGACATCCATGTTTTTTTTTATTAAAAGTCTTGGTTCTACTTTTTTACACGCCGCTGTAAGGGAAATAACAATACCGGATATGATCACCAAAACGAATTTAATTATGCCCCACTTGAAATTATACCAGAACTGGTCATTAACAAGGGTAGATATGATATTACTCGAATGATCTTGTTATAATATTTGTAACTTTTTTTATCGCACCAAACCTTTTTGAGATAATATTTGTAGTATTGTATTAGTGCGTCAACATCCTGTCCTGGAATATCTTTTGAAATATGATTGAAATGAACGACACTTCTTTCCATTATAATATTTGTTTACATAGTCCTAGGTAAAATATCGGCCAATTGCAGTATATCACCTAGAAATTCCAAACACCAATGAAAAGAGGCATCTGTTACAGATTTATCTTCTGGTTCAATTGTAAATATTTCTTCAACACCTTTTGTTTAATGCGGTAGACACAGTTCCAGAAGATTCGTCAGTTAAATTCCATATAAATCTGATAAGTATTTTAAACTTTGCACTGCTAAATACTGACAATCTATACAAACCAGTAACATCTGCAGTGTGTTTGATAGAGTTGTTTCCCTTGGTCCATGCAAGAGATCCAGCATCAACAGTATACGCAATATTTTTAATATGTTTGTGAGGAATTTTAATTATACTCGTTTTCTCAATAATATCAGGAATTCCACTTATAATATCAGTTTTGTGTTAATATTAGTGATTGTAATATCAAAAATTGATGGATTTCCAAAAAATTCATTTCTAAGTGTGTTTATGTTTCAGCGAAAACTTAAAAACGTATTCAAGTGACCAAGACATCCATTTTTGAGCGCTGTTATTTCATTACTGATTGGAACTTCCTTATCATCGACGCATTTTTGATTAACTGCATCAAAATCAGACTCAGGTGTTCTTAGGTCAATAATGGCATTATTGTTCCATATTGAGAAATGCACGCATCATACCAGCATTGACTGACATGTACTTTGATTCCTGATCATAGACGTATTTCTTAGTGGCAGCATCACCGTCCTCAGTTGGGTTTCCAAGATCTGTAATCTTGTTATGGACGATATTCCGCTAAATAACATGGAGATGAATACAATAAAATCGTATTTCTCACTGTCTCGTAACAAACAGTGTAATTCTATTTATCTTGCTCAAGGATTTTATAATCTTGACAGATTTATTCGACTAAATACTTGTTGTTTTATATTATTTCCAGGACGGGACAATGTCCACGTAAGAAATATTGCAAGCGAGCAATGCGTTGACGTGACAAATGATAAGTTTATTGAACTTTATCTTATTGCTAGAAAAGATAAATACAACTTTTTCTTATTTGATAATCTTACACAGGATCCAACTAAAACGTTTCGATGTTGTATTGACACTTACTTCCAGTTAAACGTGGTTTAGTTTTATAAAATTTATAATATTAATAATAATGGACAAACGAGCAAAATATGGAAAACGTATAGAAGATATAAAAAAATTGTTCAATCTCAGGCATCATTTAAGCAAAAAGTACAGCAAGCACGATGTGGACAAGTGACTGCTACAGAAGCAACAGCTACAATTTTCAAACCAGTTACTGAAGCACTATTAGGTAAACAACCGGAAACTAAACCACTATCAGAAGAAGAACTTAAACAACTGCAAGAAAAAGGTTTAGTTGCAATTGTTAAAGAACAACAAGAAGCAGCTGCTGCAAAAATTTTTACTAGATCTGATGAGGACAAAAGAAAAATAACTTAAGCACTTACAGCAAATATAGTTGATCCTGCTGCTAGACAATCTGAAACAGATCGTTTGATAAATAATCCGCTGGAACTTGAGCGAAGATTAGCAGAGTTAGCAACACTAGGAATAAAAGATATAACAAATGTATCAGGAGAAATAAAAGATACCAAACAGGAGCAACAAAGAGATGGTGATCTTACTGTAAAGTATATGGATGTTGGAGAGCAAAGAATTCATTATATAATAAGAGCAAATGATGAGATAAAAGGTAATGAATCTGATGAGATTTAAAAAAAAAAGAAAATATAAAAGATATTGATAATACAAGTAAGTGGACTGATGTAGAATATCAAGCATTAATCGATAGATTAGATGTAATATTTAATAACGGAGCTGCTACTAAAGATGAAATAGACACGGCTACAGAGATTGGGAATATGCATCCATTTCATGATAGGATGATATATGGTGTCATTGCTTCCATGTTTAAAAAAATCAGCAGAAAATAGTAGAGCAAAATGTTTGTGGTAGGGGGTGGAGTTTTAAAAGAAAATTTAATACACTCGATAAAACTCGGTTGGAGAAAAATAAATAAGAAAAAAACAGGAACTGGTGTAAAAATTTTTACATCAACTACTGAAATGATAGGTAGATTATTGTTATTAATGTCATCAAAAAAAGCTGGAAATTTTAGTTTTGCAATTGATAATGATATCATTGACATACTTGATCATGTAAGATCGAGCGGATTATTAACAGCTGACGAATATAAAACTTTACACCGCGACTTAATTTTGTAAAATGATCTAATATAAAAAATGTCAACAACATTATTTCTAGACTCTAGTGAGTCTGCGAAATTTTTCAGTAAATTATATTCCTCCTATGCAACTAGATCTTGCAAGACAATATGAGATTGGATCAATTTCTTGTACTTGCTGGAATGCTATGCCTAACGTGAAAACTGATGTTAACAATGAAATATGGTTTACTATGATTACAATATCTTCAATATCTACAACAAAAAAAAATAAAAATTCCACAAGGAGCTTATAATATTACTGACCTAAACAGAACAATCAAAGAGCTCATAACAAAAGCTGGCGGTGTGGCTGATAATTTTGAATTGGCAGCAAATTATAACACATTGCGAGCTAGGATAACTTTGAAAAATATATTAATTAGTCTTGAAGCAAGAGAAAGAAGTATTGCACGACTGTTAGGATTTACTTAAAAAAGTCACACTGCTCTTGATCAGTCTATTACGCATGACAGTGAACTGCCAGTAAATATAACAGAAGTAAATACAATATTAGTAAATTGCTCTATTGCTCCTGGCTCTTACACATCAAAAAGCAGCAAAAGGCAAATGATTTACAGTTTCTCACCAGAAGTTCCTCCAGGTCCTCGCATGCAAATAACTCCACGACATATTATCTATTATCCTTTAAATGTTGAAAATCAAATATCAGGTATAATAATGCAGTTGACAGATCAATATTGAAAACAGTTGCATTTAAATAATGAAGTTGTAACTCATTATTTATATCTACGCGAGCAATAGTAAACAACAAAATTTATATATAACATCAGATATAATGAAACAAAGAAAAATTTATCGAAGAAAAATGATAGGAGGATTTTTTTGAAATATATTTACTAAAGTTATTGAAAATGTTCCAGGTATAGCGCGTAAAGTTGCGCCAATTGCTCCTGACGCAAGTAAATCTTTTGCAACTGGGGCTGCATCTGCTGATGCGACTGCGTTTGGACAAAAAAAATAGCTGATAAAATAAAAAGAGATCCACCTGCTGCATCTGAAATAAAACAAGCTATCTCAGAAATCGCTCCAACAATAGAAATTCAACGAGCTATGATAACAAGAATAAAAAACTATTATCAGCAAAGGGCGAGCAGATCATACAAAAATTAATATCTAAAGTAACAGTACCGCAATAAAATTATATATAATGTAATAAATAAAAGGTCTCTTAAAAATTACATCGATTTTACAGAAACTCACAACATCTACAACACTATGAAAGAATTTGAGTATGTTGAGTATCTTGATGAAAACTCTAACGAACCAAATAAAGCTGGTATGAGAAACTTTAACAACAGAGACGAAGACATATTTCTACTGCCACATAAGGCTATGTTAGAAGCTCGCGGTCACATTATGACAGTAGCCAATCCACATGCTGCAATTCCAGTTGGAGCAGAAGTTGCTCGTATAAATAACGGCTGGTTTTTATTCAACAGTGCTATATATCAACTGGCTAATCAAACTATAGAAGATATTTCAGGTAAACTACAAGTTGCAAGTACAATTTTAAATATTATTTCGTTTTCAGACGATTACTCGAGATCAACTGCAACCAACATGATGTGATTTAAAGATATTGGACGAGGCATAGCTGAATCAACTGAATTTCTGAAGAGAGGTGCTATAGTACATGGAGCTAATGCTGATGAAAATGCTGGAATGGTTAGAAATTTTCTCATTGCTAATGCTGCTGCTCTAGATATTGTCGCAACAGGTGCAGCTGCTAATGCAGACGCTACAAGAGTTTCCCTTACGACAGCTTTTAATAATCTTAATATAACACCACCAGCTGCAGATGCAAACGGTATTGCAATGTTCAATCTGCTTCCTAACACACTTGACGTAACAAAATCCACGTTATAACGAAGGTTTTGTTAGGCAAAGAGAACTTGCAGCAGGATCACGTCAAATTACAATGGTGCTTCCACAAAGTATGATTTTTTTCGGCTTTTGTCGCTATTATGATAAAGTATTTCGCGGAGTAAAACATACGCTTATTTTAGATCGAGCAGAACAAAACGATTGCTTGTTTAGATCTGGAAGGGTTGATGTACAGTTTATCATACACAACCTTGCTCTGTGGATGCCACGTATAACACCGTCGATCACTAAAATGTCAGAATTAAATAACACACTTGAGAAGCATACAAACAGAATTTATTTTAAGTAGCATAAAATGTATCAGACAGCGGTTCCAAATATTACCGCCTACACGTAGCGGGTCAAAACAACATCAAGCGAACAACTGCCGAGCCAAATATTTTTCGTATTTCAACAACACGCCCGACGAGGTAACCGACAACAAAAAATGCAATATTTGACCACGCTGATGTCAGACAAATATACGCTAGACTAAATTCGAAGCAATATCCAGAACGAGCTATAGAATGCAATTTTGCTGATGACGCTAATAAAAATATTACTCGACCGTACATGTACCTGATTGACGGAATGCAAAAATATCAAGATGTTGAAGATGGATCTCAGATATTAGCAGAGGAATTTCGTACACTTTATCCTATATTTCATTTTGATGTCAGTAGACATATCGAGCGAGCTGTATACAGCACAGCTGACATTGAAATAACCTGGACATTTGGAGCAGTTCCAGTAGCGTCGTTGAACGTATACGCATTAGTAATTAGTGATAGATTTATTACGTTAGATTCTGTTGGAGGTAAAATGACAGTTCAAGTTAAATCTTCAGTTGTTAAATAAAATGACAAAATATATTATTAAAGAAGTATATTTGTCGAGTGGTCAAGTTCAGAAATTAGTAGCTGCTCTTGCAAAGCGAGAACGGGTATCATTATAAATCAACCCTAATATTTCTGATAGTGTTTTAACAAAATGAATGCTAACAAAAATATCAAGTATACAAATACAATCGTAAAAAAGCTTTTGTTTTAAATTTGTCTGCTGCACAAATGACAGCGATGGCAATCGACATTGTCGTTCAAGATGATTTTCTTGGTCCGGCATTATCAGTATTAGCTGCAAAACTTGTACCGGTCTTAGGCTCATTAGGACTTGCAGCAGCGACGGGAGCAATATCTAGCGCAACGAAAAAGCAGTTGAGGGTAATGGTATCAGTCGTGGAAGTGGACAAAAATGTGAAATTTATTGTAATTGATATAATATAATGCCACAACGTAAAAAGAAAACCACAAAATCGCCAACAAAAAAAATCACCATAAAAAGAGAAAACAAGAAAACCGCCAGAACAATAGAAAAGACCAAAAATGCAAATGTTTATGCAATCAAACAAAACAAGGAGGAATTACTCCTTTCGCTCCACTTTTGTCGGAGCTAGTAGGAAGTCTTTTAGGAATCGGACGTCGTCTAACATTACCGGGAACACGACCACCCCGCTAAGTAATTTTGATATCATTGATAAGTTAAAAAGCAGTTCCTGGATTTCACGGAAAATATTCTAAAGATGAACTCGCAGGAATAAATACGCCGTCAGCTACAAGTTCGTGTGTTATAAATATACAAGATTTCAATGACGGATCCGGTACACATTCGGTAGCAGTTTATAATAATAATTATTTTGACTCGTTTGGACTTTCTCCAAGAGATGTAATTAAAAAGGTATATGAACAAAAAATATAAAAAGTATATTATTCCTCAAATCAAATCCAACCTGTTGGAACGTCTGCTTGCGGATAATCGGAAATTATTGTATAATGCTTATCCGACAAATGTCTCAGAGCAATAGATCTGGGTGCAATCTTAATTTTTTAAAGTTTATATTACAGTCTGACAAGGAACCTTCTCATGTTAAAGATGAGATTGCAATTAATTTTATCCAAACTTAGAAATATAATGATGTCAACATATTGTCTCAAGTGTAGAACTAAAACAGGAAATATTAATGAAACAACAGAAAAAAAATCCAAAAAACAACAGGATGATATTAAAAAGTATTTGTGCAATCTGCGGGTAAAGAAAAAAAAAATTTAAAGACTGTGTCACTGGTTGTCCTGATATCGGCAGGGAGGTTATTTTAGTAGACGACAAAAAATATAGAATGATATATGATTCTGACAGAGATTTGTGTCTTGAGCAAAATAAAATTGTCGCATACTGTCAATGTTGTAACAACAGAGAAATAATAGGGTCAGGTACAGATATACACAAAATTATTGGAAAATTACCAAAACCAAAAGGCGGTTGGACTTTGTCAGGTCATCGGTATGCTGGACCTTACAATCCGCTAGATCAAAAACTAGATGAAAACGACAATCCATTGCCAGGACAAGAGCCCTATAATCAAGTGGATGCAATAGCAATGCGTCATATAGCTGTTATCGTGATCATGAACACTCGAAAGCAGATTGTGATCAAGTGATGTTAGACGAATTACGTGATATGGAGCCAACAAATCTGCGAGAACGTTTTGATAGAGCATTATTTCAGGAAATAATTGGAGAGAAATATAAACTTGGACCTTGGAAAAAAGTATACTATGATCTCGCAGTCGAACTACAAAGACCTAAAGAAAAAGGTTTCCACGACGTAAAGTTGTCGCTAATTCCGTAGATGATATCTGGGCAATAGATTTGGTGGATGTGTCCAATCTGGCTCAGTTTAACATTGGCGCTGATGGCGCTTCATAAAAGTATTTGTTTAACGTTATAGACGTTTTTAGTAAATACGCTTTTATAAAAAATATGTTACAGGAAACGAAGGTAAAAGCGTTGTAGTTGAAAGATTTAATCGCACGCTAAACGAAAAAATGCACAAACATATGACAGCTAAAAACACCAACAGGTACATCGATGACCTTTCTCAAATCGTAGGCGAATATAATAACACGAAACATCGAACCATCAAAATGTCGCCCAATAACGCGATTAAAAATCCGATAATAGCAAACGAAAACATGTACCGCAGACATAAATTGAAGGTTGGTGATAAAGTTAGAATTTCTTTGACAAAAAAGGTATTTGCAAAAAGATTTCCTCCGAACTGGAGCGAAGAAGTATTTGTTGTTGATAAAGTACTTTTAACAATACCTGTGACATACGTGTTAAAAGATTTGGCAGGGGAACCTATCATAGGTTGTTTTTACGAACAAGAACTACAGAAAACTGAGCAGGATGATTTCGTTATTGAAAAAGTGATTACAAAAAAGGAGATAAATGTTTAGTCAAATGGATAGGGTATAGTGATAAATTTAACAGTTGGATTTCAACCAAACAAATTATGATATAATGCTATTATAAATTTCCGCGTACTTTTGTTTGACAGATTTGCATTTTACTGGGTTATATAACGATATTAGATATTGCCTGCGATCATCAGAGATCGTCATTAGATTAAAAAGTTTGACAAATGTGAAATCGAATTTAATATTTTTATCGGCCTGGAATATTGATGTTGAAGAAAGGTCTGATTAGCTGCCAAAATAGTTGCTGTTCTGCAACGGTAAAATTAAATTTCATTATTTTTTAGCAATGTGATACTTGATATGATATCGTTCAGTTGTTGGTCTGCTGTAATTAGATCTATCAAAAAATGGTGACTATTTCCTCGTCATCATCAGATTCGCTGTTGTGCAAAATGTCATCTTCACTATAACCAATAGATTTGTCTATGAAATCTTTGGAAAATGTAATACTATGCGTGACCTTATCGCTGGCGACCTTCTCGCTGGCGACCTTCTCACTAGCATCTTCTGCGTATAATTCAGCGAGTCGTTTCATTGAGTCCATTATTATAATATTATTCTATCTAATTTGTTATTATAAGATGACTGACGAGGTAAAATATCTCCAAAAAGTTAATATATTAAATTACAAAGAGATAGCCAAAGCTGTAAGAAAATGGTTGTCAGGTTTTAGTGTATATTCTGTTGACGTTATTATAATACAAGGTGATTTTCATAAAATATTGCTAACAGAAGCAGAAAACATAAAATTCATGAGAGTGTAGTAACGACGCTAAAATTTTATCCTAATGATGATATAGCATTTGCTCATAATTGTTTGCCTAAAACCGAGCTATAAAATACTTTTAATAATCATATCGAAAAACAATCTTGGCATCGTATTTGCTTGAAAAAGTTGATTTTGTTACTCTATCAGCTACAAATTTTACTCTCATAGGATGTATCTTATAATGTTTCGCCGCAGATGTAATCGATTTGAATTTCATCTCCTCATCTGTTTCGAAGTTTAACGAAACAACAGGTTTTATTGGGCATCTAAAATTAATACCATTACTATTTTGTCCTTTTCTCACATTTTCATGTTGCGTCACTAGCTAAAAATTCCACAGTTGGTTGTCATTCTTTACGATATTGATGTGATTAATAACAAGATCAATGGATAAAGATCCGTGAAATATCTCGTAAACAAATTTATGCGATTTATAATTAACAAAATCTGTTAGTGTTCCTCTAACTTTTATTATTAGAAACCCCATATTATTCGTGTTACCAAGAAATTTTTTAGTCTTTTTGCTTCTAATAATACCGCGATCGTTAGCTTCGTATAAATCAAAGACCGGATGCGGCTGAAACTCATCTTTTAAGGATAAGTTTTCAATGTTGTCATCAGTGACTTTACTGTTCACGTGATATACACGCTGTCCTTCTGGAATGTCATCGCAGAACAACGTGTAAATAAAATCTTGTCTAAGCATTGCAATCGTCTCGGAATTATATCCCTTGACGCTAGTCTTATAACCCGATGGAGTCAATTCACCAACAGATATTTCAGTTTTAAAGTTAATAACCGAATCTAATGCATTTCCCGCGTATATGTTGTACTTTGGATGAAAGTGATATACCTCTTGCTCACGTGCGCTTGTCAGATTTGCTGTCATTATACTATAGGGGATTTTTTATCCATAATTGTGTTTTCAAACTAGGCGCATGCGCTGTGTGAGGTAAATTATCAATTAGATATAAGACTATACTATAACAATGCTGTATGGGAGAACCTGAAAAAATAGCGACTGCATTTGCAGGTTTTGACAACAGTTATCAGTTCGATAAACAAGTCGTACTGATAAATTTTACTGCAACAAATCTTTACCACTTGCTATAGACAACTGAAAAACGTGAGCTTGAAAAACACAAAAGTATAAAACTATTAGTGTAATATCATGCTATATTTTCAAAGCTACTTGTAACGAAAGAATCAACTGACAAGGAAATTGCAGACCCTTTTATTAACGCAAAATCAAGACGTGTTTTGCTTGGGACTGATCTTCTATCACTAGTTAATGAAGTACACGAAGAAATTTGCAAAAAATAGAGGAATTTACTGAATTAGGTTCGGGTTGGAAGTTTGAAATGATCAAAGAAATTTAGTTTCACACGATGAAATATGACGCATTACGCGATAGTTCGTATATTGACCTAGCACCAAAAATAAAAAATAAATGATGCTGTATAAACATAAAAAACGTCGATAAACAAATGTTTCCAATGGGATTTTTTTCCGCGCTATTACTAGCAGAAAAAAAACGCTACTCGTGTTAAAAAGTATATAAGTCACGTATCAAGATTATATTTTAAAGATATTAACTTGCCAGTGACAGAAAATCAAATACCAAAATTTGAGAAGCAAAACAATGTTTCGATTAACGTTTTCGGACTAGATGAAAAAGAAAACGTTAATCCGAGATATATTTCAGAAAAAGCTTCACAATCAACCATAAATTTACTGTTTTAAAAAAAAACCATTACGTTTGGATTAAAACCTTTCATGGATTAGTTGGTAAACAGTACAGTAAGGATAAGAGCAAACAGTTCTTTTGTTATCGCTGCTTCCATGGTTGTACTAACAATGAAATATTACAAAAGCATTTGCAGTACTGTAGTGATGTACAAAGAATAAAAATGTCATCTAAAAAAGATAGTGCGTTACAGTTTGTCCATTATAATCATAAACTAAAAATGCCTTTCGTCATATGCGCTGATTTCCAATGCTTACTTCAACCTGTACTTGGCGTAGAAAATAACCCCAACCAATCGAGTACAAGAAAAACTTAAAATCATGTTCCGTGCGGAGTAGCTTACAAGATAGTTTGTTGTGCTGATTCTAGATTATCTAAACCAATCCAATACTATCGTGGAAAAATCCAGCTATATGGCTTCTCAAGCAATTGATTAACGAAGTTGATTATATATTTACTCGCTTGAAAAAAGTAACTCCAATTTTAAAATTAACACCTCAACAAGAATCTGGTCACGCGCAAGCGGAAATTTGTTATATTTGTGAAAAAGCTTTTGACACTGACAACGTCAGGACTGACAAAAAAGTACATAACCATTGCCACTTAACCGGACAGTACCGTGGAGCGGCTAATGATCAGTGTAATTTAAAATTTCATGCTCCAGATTTTATTCCAGTTATTCTTCACATCTTTCGAGGATATAATAGCCACATTATCGTAGAGGCTTTTGGTGATCCTGACATAAAAGCTCGTCTGAAACACGATGACATCATCAAATGCATTCCAAATAATTTTGAAAAGTATATGTCAGTTACGCTAGGCAAATTGCGTTTCATTGACAGCCTGCAGTCATTATTTGCTTAATGTTTCCTAAACTGTTATATGAAATGAATATTTTACTAACAAAGATTTCGCATTATATTGCCGTCAAAAATGCCTGTTTGGGGGTTTGACACTAATAATAAAGGTGTAGTAAACTAACGAGAACAGCGCACCGGACTTGAACGACAAACACTCGCTTCAGGCAAAAATGACATCAGTTAGATTGGATATTTCCATTGTGATTCCGTTTTTGTTTTCCTCATTATAGTACGTATTTAAAGTGTATTTGGTCAAACATTTCCTAATCAGTACTTCCAGTGGCCATTGACAAAATTATTGACGCATTTAACATCTAATAAAGAAAACGAGGTCGCGAGAAAGGAGCTGCACAAACCAAAAACGGGCAATATGTTAACATGGTAAACGAAATGTGTGAAGTGATTTCTCTTAATTGATCTATAGTGGGATATTAAAATTTATGACTTTGACTATGTCTCAATGAATACTTTTGTCATGGTCAAGAAAGTGTATTGACCCATTTAATGACGTCAGTATCTCTCAATTAGTTAGTGATTTTAGAGATAAGCGTGGAGCACGAACCAGGGAAAAGCAAGAAATTATGACGATCTACGATTTACTTCGAGTGTTGAGATATGCTAGAGAAAAAGAAGGTTAGTGTAAAGTATGCAGTTTATCCTCAAGGGTTTGAAAATCAAACTCCTATTAATGTCAGTGGCTCAAACTGAGTAGATAAACTGCTAGCAAGGTTAAAAAGCTGTGATAAACAGATGAGGATAAAGGCATGTGATCAAATTGTTCAGAAAAGAGAGAACTTTTAATTTGCACACAAGGAATTGCAGAAGAAAATTTTTTTAATAGTGACATATCTGATAAAATGTTTAAGTGGACATCAAACGGAGACTCCTAGTAGAGAAGAAACATTGAATAGTGAAGTTTCTGATGAAATGTTTAGGCAGGGTGAATATCGGGATCAGCACATTGTCATACATACTGCAGAAAAGTCATTCAAGTGTGAAGTATGTGATAAAAAGTTTGTTTATAGTGGAAGTCTGAACTTCCACAAGGGGACGCATGCTGAAGAAAAGTTATATAAGTGTAGAGTATGTTATAAAAGGTTTATTCAAAGTGGACATCTGCACTTGCACTGGTTGATTCATACTGAGGAAAAACCTTACAAGTATGAAGTATGTGATAAACGGTTACGTAAAAAAAGATATTTGAGGGAGCATAAGAAGACACATGCTAAAGAGATATCGTTTAAGTGTGAGAGGTGTGATAAAAAGTTTATTTGTAGTGGAAGTCTGATCTTCCACAAGAGGATGCATGTTGAAGAAAAGCCATTTAATTGTAAAGTATGTGGTAAACGGTTTATTCAAAATGGACATCTACGGTTGCACTTGTCGAGTCATACTGAAGAAAAACGGTTCAAGTGTGAAGTGTGTAATGAACGGTTCCGTAGAAAAAGATATCTGAGGGAGCACTTGTTGATTCATACTAAAGAAAAACCATTCAAATGTGAAGTGTGTGATAAACGGTTCCGTAAAAAGTTGTATCTGAAGAAGCACAAGAAGACACATGCTGGAGAGAAATCGTTTAAGTGTAAAGTATGTGATAAAAAGTTTATTCATAGTGGAAGTCTGAACTTTCATAAGAGAACGCACACTGAAGAAAAGACATTTAATTGTAGTGTATGTGGTAAAAGGTTTATTCAAAGTGGACATCTACGGTTGCACTTGTCGATTCATACTGAAAACAAACCATTCAAGTGTGAAGTGTGTGATAAACGGTTCCGTAGAAAAAAATATCTGAGGGAGCACTTGTTGATTCATACTAAAGAAAGACCATTCAAATGTGAAGTTTGTGATAAACGGTTCCGTAAAAAGTTATATCTGAGGAAGCACAAGAAGACACATGCTGGAGAGAAATCGTTTAAGTGTGAAGTATGTGATAAAAAGTTTATTCATAGTGGAAGTCTGAACTTCCATAAGAGGACGCACACTGAAGAAAAGACATTTAATTGTAGTGTATGTGGTAAAAGGTTTACTCAAAGTAGACATCTTTGGTTGCACTTGTCGATTCATACTGAAAACAAACCGTTCAAATGTGAAGTGTGTGATAAACGGTTCCTTAGAAAAATATATCTGAGGGTGCACAAGAAGGCACATGCTGGAGAGAAATCGTTTAAGTGTGAAGTATGTGATAAAAAGTTTATTTATAGTGGAAGTCTGAACCTGCACAAGAGGACGCATACTGAAGAAAAGCCATTTAGTTGTAGAGTATGTGATAAAAGGTTTATTCAAAGTGGACATCTACGGTTGCACTTGTCTATTCATACTGAAAACAAACCGTTCAAATGTGAAGTGTGTGATAAACGGTTCCGTAGAAAAAGATATCTAAGGGAGCACAAGAAGGCACATGCTGGAGAGAAATCGTTTAAGTGTGAAGTATGTGATAAAAAGTTTATTTATAGTGGAAGTCTGAACCTGCACAAGAGGACGCATACTGAAGAAAAGCCATTTAATTGTAGAGTATGTGATAAAAGGTTTATTCAAAGTGGACATCTACGGTTGCACTTGTTGATTCATATTGAAGAAAAACCGTTCGAGTGTGAAGTGTGTGATAAACGGTCCCCATAACAAAAATATGAGGGAGCACAAGAAGACACATGCTAGAGAAAAATCATTTAAATGTCTAGTATGAAAAAAGCGTTTCGTCGGAATGAGCATCTAAAGAGGCACATGACAACAAATCCTGGGGAAAAACCATATATGTGTGAAGTGTGTGATAAAGCGTTTGGTCGGAACGAGCAGCTAAAACGACACATGAGAACACATACTGGGGAAAAATCATTTAAGTGTGAAGTATGTGATAGAGCATTTCGTCTGAGTGAATGTCCCAATGCGCATATAAGAACACATACTGGAGAAACGCCCTTCGAGTGCAAAGTATGTGCTAAACAGTTCCGTAAGCAAGGAAATCTGAAAGAGCATGAAATGATACATGCTAAAGAGAAATTATTTAAGTGTTCAGTATGTGATAAAGCGTTTCTTCTAAGTAAACATCTAAAAAATCACATGAAAACACATACTGGGAAAAAAACATTAAAGTGTTCAGTATTTGACAAAGCGTTTCGTTTGAGTGAACATCTAAAACGGCACATGAGAACATATACTGAGTAAAAAAAGTGTGAAATATGTGAATAAAAGTTTCTTTGCAGTGTTGATTTGAACAGGCGCGAGTGTGAGCATGCTGGAGAAAAAGAAAACATTTAAATTTGATGTATGTAGAGAAATCCCTTAAGTGTTTAGTATTTGATAAAGGGATTAGTCAGAGTAAATATATAAAGGTGTGAAGTGTGTGATAAGCGCTTCCGTAACCCAGGAAATCTGAGAGAGCACAACAAGATACATGCAGGAGACAAATCATTTAAGTGTTTAGTATGTGATAAAGGGACTGGTAGGTGGGGACGTCTAAAAATGCAAAAGAGAACATATACTGTTGAAAAGCAATAATTTAATTTTTAATACTGTTTTAAAAGGTCTAGTCAGAATTGAAATCTACTAACGCATATGAGGATAGATGCTAAAGCTTTTGATTCAAGGTTCCTTGAACGTGGACGTCTTGAAGAAACACAAGAGGATGCATCCTGGAAAAAGCAAACACATTTAATTGTGAAATATGTGATAGATGGTTTAGTCAAAGAGGTCTAAAGTCTAAAGCAAATGAGTCATAGAGAAGATCCTATTTTGAAGTATGCAATAAACTCTGAACTGTAGTGGTTATCCCATGATGTACATGAGAGTACATACCGTGGAACAGGAGAAGACATATATAAGTATGAAGTAGGTGGTCCGAGTTTCGTGATAATTAAGCACATGAAGTAAGTAATAAACATTTCAGTCAAAGTTAATGTGCTTACAATTCAACCCCGTGCGGAGGGGTAAACGATATTTTAGCTAGAGGAATTAGCATAGTGAAGTAAATATTCTAATTCTCTTGCGTTGCTTAATATGGTGCATTTTTTCATAATCTCATAGTCTCATAACCTGAGAACGCAAACAATGAAAATGTTTTTAGTCTGATTGATGATGTCAGGACCAAGGCCTGACTCACTATAAAAAGAAAAATGAAATTTAACTCCTAATTATGGTATCAGAAGACGGGTATCCTCCATTATAACAAACATGCAAGTGAGGTCAAAATTCTAATTTCCTTTTACTACTCTTTAGAATGGTCTCTGTTTTTACTTAGACATGCACGATCACACGAGGTTCAAATATGATGAACAAGAAGTTGGTTTTATAATAGACTGAACTTATTATTTTTACAATGTACATTTCGCGTACCAAGGACTGTTATATAAAATTGGAATATATTGCAAAGGAACTTTTATTTTTACTGCGTGATAATATCTTCCACAAAAAGCTATGATTTTTCAAATTATGAATTGGATGTAGCATGAAATAAAGAAACCATGAACTTTTGGATGACATGTCAATATATTGTAGCATACATTTGTCTTTTTTAATACTAACATATTACGTAATGAATCATGTATCTTTTAAAATAAACTTTCGTTACATCAATCACCGTATTTGTCTTAATGTATATGTGTTGCACCTTGACTCATTAAACATTAATAAAATGTAAATAGCAGGCGTACCTTTGGTGCTCCTCTTCGAATTCGCAACAGCTATGACTGTATCTTTCTCTTTCTTTGCTCTCAAAGTGATTGATCAAGCTTAGATCATGAGGATCATCGATGTGCTTACACTGATAAATTTTGGAGAGTTTAATCCTATCAACGATTCCTCCAACATCACGTCTTGTTGTTCATAACTGGATGATAAATTTTGGAGAGTTGAATCTTTTCAACTTACACGAGTCCTCCAAAATCACGCCTTTTAGTTCATAACTAGATGTTTTGAGTCTCGACCTAAAATCTAGGCTGACTTCAAACTTATACTCAATTTTAAGTCTTTCCACCACATAAACTCCACGTATCAACCACCATCAACAATCTCTCTCTATATCTTGTTGATTAGATCCATTTTTGTTTTGCTTTGTGTTCTGTGTAGAATGGCGCGAATAATAACACTACGATTTTATGTATGCAAAGCACGGAAGAAAATGAAAATATCCCTTACGTAATTTCTCACCTTCGTTAAAGTGCGCTGATAGACAGACTTACGTGCGCTTGGATTTATATTCGTGGAGCACGGAAGTAAAGTAAAACATCCTTCGACCCATACATTTTACCATCACATGAAACAGGCGGATATAAAGGAAGCACTCGCGTTGACTTTTAATTTACAAACAGAGACAGACACGTTTTGGACAAGACAGATAAACGAAGTGCTTATATATTCACATCTATTTTATAAAATATTTAAAGTTTGGCAAATTAAATGAGTTTGACTTTTCATGAGTATTGAATAGCACTAAAAAAGGATGTTTTTAGTTGACAGAGAGTAATGCCAATCTTTTTTTTTTCTTGCTCAGATTGCCTCTACGACTGGCAGCAGACATTGCTATACAATATGGGCCTGTTTCTGCGAAAAAAGAAAGAAAATTCGTTGGTGTTCGACAGTCTGCAAAACTTCTGTCTGGTTATTTGATGATGTTGTTCTTGTTGTTCTTCTCTCTGTTTGTTCTGAAGTCTTTACTTCTCATTCCATTATCCTTGTTCTTTCTTAAATTCCTCTCTAAATAACTATTAGACCTTGGACTATGGAGAGTATCATGGCTTTCTATATCTCTCCAGGCTTAGGTAACAGATGTAGCCTGAACTGATGTATTTTAACGCAAGCTTCGTTCAGTTTAGCAAGTCTGGAAGGTATATTCATAGGTTGACCAGTCACCAGTGGATCCGACTGGAGACCCACCGGTTTTATATGATACAAATGTGAACATGATAGAAAGCATCCATACTGGGTTCTTATTATCGGAATGTTATGATAGCTCATGTCAAGGTGTTGGATAGAGAGAAAATCAAAGAACATATATTCAGTGTGGCTCTTTTGACAACAAATCGACAGACACTTTTCTTAAAATACATTTTTATTCAAGTAACAAGGAACAAGAGACAAAAAAAAAAAAACAATTATATGAAAGAAAAAAATTATTTTGACAAAGTTGACAACGCTGTGAATTCATGTGGAATTTCCATTGATGAAAGTCAAGAGCCCTTTGATGTACACTTCGATATGTAGTTAAGTAGTTAACAAGCTTGCAAAAGTTTGACATTCAGGTTCTGCAAAGCCTTTTTAAGACGTTTGGGGGAGTGCGTAGACACAGACACTAAATTGTAAACACAACCGACACCGACTTCTTTTGGTCTGCATCGAGGCCCCCTGCTGTGTGGGACCATAGACACGTGCCATACATGCCTATGCCTTAAGTTGTCACTACGGGTCTCTAGAAAATGGATTATTCAGTGAGGTTTGGGTAAGAAGAACAGAAGTCCCAATCTTTATGCAGGAAACTGCAGTAAAACCGACAGAATATAAATAGCATGGCTCAGTAATGTTTCATATCATACTCTGCGTATTCTCTAAGCGTATTCTAGTCAAGTTAATAGAACGTTTTTCTTTTCTAGCAAATCATGTCATTTTCTTTCTTTACATCTTTGTTTTTGTTTGTATACACCCTTTATGTTAATGGGTTAATGGATAAGTCCAGGATGTGACGACCGCCTTTGCCTGAACTCGTGAAACTATTTTACATATTTATGTTCCCCAAGTATTTGTTGTTGTCTTGTTTATCATGAAAAATTAAAATGAATTGTGAAGGGATTTTTTATATTGATCTAGTTTGAATTCAGATCCATCTTTTTTTAGGGACCCGTACCTCGTTGAATTTGTGTTTCCAAGGTTTGTTACGTTCCTTGTCCAGGCCTAATTTTTTGTTTAATACAAAGCTCGCTTCCACCTCCTGAAGCAATAGATTCTTGAGGTGGTTTTGTTTCCCTGATAAAGTCATTGATCCTTGCCTGAGATCGGGCTTTTGTACATATTTATGTATGTATTGAATAATATTTACCAATATATGTTTATGTTGATATTGACTTTCATAGAATACCTTTTTAGTCGTCCTATTTCTCTTATTTGTATTTTTTTTTAATTTTTATTCTGCGGAAAAACATGAGTCACTTAGAAGTAGAACATAATGAGGTAGAATATTTTGCGTATGGTAGAAGAACAGACAAATGTGACGCGTAGCCCCTAGTTAGCTGCTCCTCCTAACATGTTCCCTACTCTATTCCATCCCTGAAGAATGCTGTTGGAAAAATACTTTGGTAATGAAAGTTTGTGTGTTAATCATGTTAATCTTGATAACTCGCACATGCTAGTGTCTTTGTGTTCCACGTAATGTTGATTGTTTCGCAGTGCTTGTCACTGCAGGGCCGGATTGGGTAGGTTTTGACCTACCTCCTCCCGCTGCGAATCGAAAACATACACATAAATTTACATTCACTTGTCACTTAAAATTTTACCATCGATATTTTATTTTCTTGTGCACGTTTATTAGTTATTATGCACAATGAGTAAATATACTCATATATTTTTGCTCTGGTGCCCTTTCGAGGAGAGTCAGAGCCATGTTTAAATTTTGCCCCCTCCCTCCGACTTGACCTTCTCCTGCTCGTGTGTTGTTATGCTCCTCTTAGAAATATCAATTTGACTCGTACTACTGTGCGTTAGCCAGTAGCAATGGCATAACACCATCATTTCTTACTGAAAGGGGCACTTCTGTTTTTTTCTTTGTTTCCTGTTTGTAGTGTTCGTTTTAATCTATGCTAGGATTTGCAATTTTCCTATTCTTGTATGTTGTTGATTGTGTTGTTTTTGTTGTTGTAAGCTTAACCTCATTTTCAGCTAATGATAGGCTTAACATAACGCCCAGTATATATGATGAGACCCATGAGGAGATTTACTAAACAATTGGAAATTCCTGGCAACTTTTCTCAAATGGACAGTTTGGCTGAGCCTGAGATTCGAGTCGCGCGGAGCGAGCGAGGTGATTCCGTGGTTTTAAAAAGGAGCATCTTAACCCACTCAAGTACTAGAACCCATGAGTTTCCTTTTTAAATTGTTAAATTGTTATTCGGTAAGTTTCTTTTCTTCCATTCCTGGCGGGGAAGCCGTGCAGAACAAATCTTAAGGTCTTCCTCTCCTACTCGAAGAGGTATTCCTGAGTACCATTTCCAGGCATGCACCAACCCTCAACTATTCTTCCTGGTTTCCCACTCCACATTTCTGTGTTTTTGTTGGACAAGACCACTCGGTATATTTTTTACTAAGTTAATTGCCCGACCTAGGACAGGAATAAAAAAAAGAAAATGTAAAATAATTGGGATCATAGACTTTAAAAAAAGTTTGAACATACAACTACAAAATCAAGTTTTAACAGAATTGTAATCTCGTGGCAATTTTCGAACTCGCGATCGTTTGTTTGGCAGCCTGGACTCACATAAAGACAAATGTGGATGTTTATATATGACTAGGTTAATTGCCCGACATAACACCGGAATATGAAAACAAAATAATATATATATATATATATATATATATATATATATATATATATATATATATATATATATATATATATATATATATATATATATATTATTTTGTTTTCATATTCCGGTGTTATGTCGGGCAATTAACCTAGTCATATATAAACATTCACATTTGTCTTATATATATATATATATATATATATATATATATATATATATATATACATAGAGAGAGAGAGAGAGAGAGAGAGAGAGAGAGAGAGAGAGAGAGAGAGAGAGAGAGAGAGAGAGAGATTTAAATTGGATGTGAGAGTTTAAAAGAAGTTTGAAGATAAATATATAGTTTCAAACTCATGACATCTTGTTTGGCAGTCAGAACATATAGAAAGACAAATATGCAGTGGCGTCACTAGAGGAATGCGAATCGCACCGGGTGACGCCATCAAAGGGCGTGACACCAAATTGACTGTGTATACAATTTTTTAATTTTTGTGCAGGAAGGAGCTTTATGGGGGTTGACACAATGTGGTCCCGCATTGGGACAAATATGGTTATGTATATGCTTTATCAAAGATTTTACCATGCCATGTTTAAGTTTTTGTCTTCTTTTAAATAGCATAAGATGCTCTATAACATCTGATTATTATGTATATATATATATATATATATATATATATATATATATATATATATATATATATATATATATATATATATATATATATATATATATATATATATATATATATATATATATATATATATATATATATATATATATATATATATATATGAAATAATAAACTGTATTATATATATATATATATATATATATATATATATATATATATATATATATATATATATATATATATATATATATATATATATAATACAGTTTATTATTTCATATATATAATACAGATTATTTTATTCATATATATATATATATATATATATATATATATATATATATATATATATATATATATATATATATATATATTACAGTTTATTATTTCATATATATATATATAATACAGTTTATTATTTCATATATATAATACAGTTTATTATTTCATATATATATAAATAATACAGTTTATTATTACATATATATATATATATATATAGATATATTTATATATATATATATATATATATATATATATATATATATATATATATATATATATATATATATATATATATATATATATATATATATATATATATATATATATATATATATAGATAGTTATATATATATATATATAAATATTTATATATATATATATATATATATATATATATATATATAATACAGGTTATTATTTAATATATATATATATATATATATATATATATATATATATATAATACAGTTTATTATTTCATATATATATATAATACAGTTTATTATTTCATATATATAATACAGTTTATTATTTCATATATATATATATATATATATATATATATATATATATATATATATATATATATATATATATATATATATATATATAATATAGTTTATTAATTCATATATATATATATAATACAGTTTATTATTTCATATATATATATATACAGTTTATTATTGCATATATATATATATATATATATATATATATATATATATATATATATATATATATATATATAATGCAGTTTATTATTTCTTTTTTATAGCACTTTTCTACTTTCATCCGTTGTGTATAGTGTGCTTTCTACCTAAAAGGGACTATTCTGAGTTGCAACTTTTGCAGTTCATTTCTTTCTATCTTTATTTGTTTTGCAGTTTGAAACGAATATTTGTTTTTCCGTATAAACTTTGTTTTACATAAAGTGGCATACTGGTTATTTTAAAAATATCTTTTAACTGCTACATCTCCAGTTAGCCAAACATCGTGTTGGTACATATATAGCATGCTTTGCACAGATGATGACTTAGCCTTTAACAGGTTTTCATTAAGATTTCTAAATTTCACTTCATAATCTGTTATAATCTGTTTTCGCACTAAAATCTTGGATTAAAAGTTTGTATATATTGAACTATTTTCCTTCATTATATATGTTCTTGATCTCTCACTATTTAAGAATTGTATTTTTGATATATCTCATTTTTCTTTGTGGTTCTATTAATTTGTTTATATTATTGTTTCTGTATATCTCAGGCATTTGTCTCAACGTGTACACAAAGAAACATATTTTACATACAGCCTCTATTTTATCCAGTTTTTTTAAAAAAATCATAATTAAAAAAATTTAAAAATTATAATGTAAAAGACGTATGATAATTAATCATCCGTTCATCATTTTTTTATGAGCATTTGCTGCAGAGGTGATATAATTTTCTTCTCAATACGAAGAGTATTACTTCTTTGTCAAAAGTATCTATCACACTGTCCTCTAAATCCTAGTTAAACACCTGTCATTTTTTAATATACATATGTCTGACCGACTTGCATTCGATCAATTATATTCAGATTTGCGTGTGCCTACATTTGTAAGTTAGTTTGTAATTTTTCTAAAATATGTTGAATTTTTATACTATTTTATCCCCCCAACCACATGGCACTCCTAAACCATTTTTACACGTGTCGTTACAAGTTCTCAACTGAGTCCATTGTGGTTCCTCCGCCACTTACATATTTACATAATTTTAATTTTTTTGCATGATTGATTTTAGGTCCTGTTGCTTTCCCAAAGGCCATAAATTCCTTGTCTAAATATCTGAATGGGTGGACATCGGAAGTACAATTGGTAGAGTCACGAACATGCGCTATCAGTTCTAGTTTATTTGTGAGGTTTGGGAGTTAAATTCCCTTTATATTTTATTGTTATGTATTTTTATTCGCAGGGCTTCTAGTGTTATTACATATAATATCATCGAAAAGGAACAATCCTTTCTAGCTGAACGTTCTATATTAAATTTCAATGTGCGTATATAACAAACAATATATCCATCTAACTATACTTTATTCTGTCAAAGGCCTTTCCTTTGATCTATAAGATCAGGGCCCATTTCTCTCCTTTATTTAAAAAAAGCAATCGCTGTTTTCAAGGATTAACTTTTTATGAATAAAATGTTGATTATGTTTCCTATAAATGTTTGATTTCTGTTAGTAAGGATCTTACTAGATATTGTATAATCTGTATATCTATATCCAATTTTTAAGCTCTTTCACATCTCCTTTCCTATTATACATAAGTGTTTCTACCCCTTCTTTCATCGTGGATGTTATTTCATTATTTAATAGAGTATTAACATATATTTTTATTATTGGAATTTAAAGGTAATATATAAATGTCTTTATGCCACCAGAACCAATTGCTTTGACTTGTTGGAGTTGCTTGAATTCTGCAATTATTTCATTTGATATTATCAGTTTTTAGCATTGAGACCTAGAGTCCTGAGAGATTTCCAAAATCTTGTATATTCCCATTGTATTATTCTATCCCTCCGCGATATATTTTGTGTAACGTTTATTTTTGTATAAAGCTATACATTTATCCATTATGTGCATTGGTTTAATTATGGTAACGTTATATTTTTCCAGTTTTTCATATGGCTGCAATTTCGTTTTCTTCTTTTTTTCTATAACTTGCACCCTTCTAGCTTTACTATATAAATTGAAGTGTTCTCCTGCCCTAATTATGCGTCAGTTAATTTATAATCTTCCAAAAGCTTCGCACTCTTTCCACGCTTTAATTTTATCCTCCTCTTTTTGTATTTAAATATATATTATAGTATTGCATTCGCTTTGCCTTCCTCGTCTTATGTTTTGTTTGATGGCCCCCAACTCTTCCATTAGGTTTTAATATTCCCTATTTTAAAAAGGTTTTCTAACATTAATGTAATTATGGCTCTGTATTCTGCGACTTCTACAGCTGAGTTGCTTAATTTCCATATGTTCTGACCCAATCTTGCCCAGCTTCACTTAGTAACAGGTAAATTGTAGCTAAATTAATGGTTAAATATTTCAGTTTTCTTATATTTCTGTGCAGGTGTGACTGTATTATACAAATCTGTATTTCAAGATGCCCGAAAGAGCTGCAACAGTGCACATACGGATGGATATCCAATTCAATCTTACGCTTGTTATTATGTTTTTTTTTTGTTGTAACAGCTGTATACGAATTGGACGGTGAAGACAACATGTGTAATTATCGAAGTCAGTCAAGTCTAAAATTTTCATCAAACATCACATTTTTTAAAAGAAATATTTTTCATTAAATTATTAAAGATGGTATATACACAATGGGTCGTCCACTTGCCACACAACATTAGAAATAGAGAGTTTCTCAATTTACCATCATAGATATAAAATAAAGGTTTGCTTTTTTAGCGATAGAGGATTTTTGCTTCTGTCGAGTGAATAACAAGTATATTAAATTTACTTCACTTTTTGTGGGTGGAATGTATCCGTTATGCACGACTTACAAGCTGATTTTAATTGTATATTATTCTCAAACGTTTTCGCAAGCAAACTGTATAAGAAATTCAAGTAGAAGCTTTCTTACTGGATAATGTCAGCTGGTTACCATTCATTGGGGGGACTTGCAAAAAACAGGGGTACCGCCAAAATGACCCAAATCGGGCATCCCGTTCCGTTAAGGCAATTGCAAAGTAATTGCATGGTTCTCTTTCCTAACTCAACATTGAATACACATAATCCAATAGGAAAATGAAAGTAGGTTTGTGGATTCGAACCTGATACACCTGCTTGATATGTGGATATACTTACCATTAAACCAGGAATATTACGAAAATACTCTTCGAATTTCTTGTTTATAATGTTCTCGATGTCTGCCAAACACATTAGGATAAAAACCATTTTAATTTGTTTGCTTGTTTTGTATGTGTATGTGTATGTGTATGTGCATGTGCATATGTATGACATGGTTTTATTTCGCTTTACATGGCAGCTAGTAATTGTGGTAAAAGAAGAACCCTGGGAAAATAACACACTCCCAGGAAGCTACTTGCAAGCTATCTCTCATGCCCAGTAGGTAGAAGTCGAGACTCGAAGCCATGCGGACAGTGATTAGTGTCAGTGATATAATATAAGTGAGCGCCTTAGACCACTCTGACTCCCGTGAGTCCATTCATAATTGACTGAAGTGAATTATGAAAACAATATTTTAAATGGAAAATCCCCTGATTACCAGACTAGCGTATGACCAAATATGTATAATCATCTGAAATTCATTTTACATAATGATTGCTATATACAGTTTTTCCTACAAAATATACACTATAACGATCTATATCTAAATAACCACGTTTATCTTCAAGATCAAGATTGTATACAATCCAAACTAAGCAGCTAGTTATTCTAGTCCCGTTTAATAAGAATGCTAATACAGTCGTGTGATTACGTAATCACGTAAGTCATTACTCTATGCATGTCAACACTAGAAGCCCGATATTTTGACCGTCCAACTCGTGAAAACTTTATTTCTGTTTCGCTGATAAACGTAATAGAGGAATTTCATTGTATATAATACTGTTAGCAGACACATACAAATTATATCTGAGATATATACTAAACCTTTGGGCGAAATATGAACCATTTGGCGAAAAATTGTACCTGTCATAAAAGATTGAAAGATCAATATCTAGTTTGCTCTAAAAAAACAACCTTTTCTATTAAAATATTTTCATGCTTAATATAGAACACTTTCATTTATTGTTAGCTTGAAAATTATGTTCACATTTGGAAGAATTACAAAGCCTTATATTAAATGTTGACAAACATATCTTATCGAAAGATCACATAGCCCATTGCCCAGTACTAATTTTCCATTATCAAATATAGCAGCAACACAGCTGTTTAGCTTGAATTGTGAATCTTTAATCCATATCGGGCTGTCCTTTGGAATCATCACACCGTTTATAAATATGGCTGCACCTGTTGCATCGATCCTTGCACCCAAATAGGCAAATTGTTCTTCGCAATTGCTCGCAGCTACAAAACAAAATCAAGGAATTAATGAATGCATAGTAAAGTCAATCAATTAATCAATCTAACACTAGACTAAAAACTTAATAAATTAACCATTCAATCAGTTCTAAACTAACTTGTTTTATCGATCCGTCAATTTAAATAATGAAAAACAAAAAGCTGCATACAAACTATGATAAATACTTTATGTAATCAAACGTGAACGCTGATTATATCTTTTATTATTTGGAACACCTGTGTTAAGATCTACGTTTTCTGATTAACGTTGAATTCTAATTTGGACACTCTATGACCATTGCATCGTGGTCACAATAACAAACTTTAACATGTAATTGCTCTTTTTGCCGTTTCGAGGAAGGTGATTTCAGGAATAATTGTTTTGTTTTATATTTAATAAATACTGATAGATATTAATGATTTCTATTTCTTTGGGTGTCTTATCTGAGTGTACTTTTTGTGCTCATCGTCGTGAGCTGCGTGATTCAGTGCTGTGCAATCACTTGGTGTATCGATGACAAAGGTTAGAACTACAGATGACAGACATTGCAGAACAATTTAAACTTAAATATAGAGCAGTAAAAGAACATTGTGAGTATAGTTAATTTTAACTGACATTATATTTCTTGCATGGATCTTCTAATACTTGACACTGAATGTATATGATATTAAAAAGCAGTTTGGGGAAAGTGATGAGTAACTCAAAGCCTCTTCTCACATCATTTCTGAAGTAAATGCCAAATTCAACACAAAACATACGGAATGATTATGGATTATAATCGGACAAAATTTGGGTTCTACCGAGAAATTGTGCAGTGCTGACTTAATGGCATTTTCTCCTCCAGATCCTTTCAGATCTATCATATCTTCATTTCATATAATGCAATGAAAGAAAAATTGAAGCATATCAACAGTTTTAGGAATGTTCAGATTTTCATATCAGAGCAAAGGTCTGCTAGTTTTAGTCGTAGTTCAAAGACAATGATACAAAGAGTTGAATCTTACCTTGGATTTATCGATCTAATGTATTTCGAGACCTGCGATAAATCAATTATTTTAGGTCTCCGGAACCCAATAAGCCACTCAAGTAAAATTGATATGCCAGAGATTGATGTTTTGGTCAATAAAATTGTATTTAATTTTTTCAGGTAAAATCGGTTCGAAAGCTGGTGAAGATGTACACAATGCTTTTTTCCATCCTCACTTGAATGGCCAACAACGGATTAGGTACTTTATGTGAAGTAAACGGTTGGGCGCTGATGCTCCTCTGCTATTATCCATGTTGCAGTTTAGCTTCTTTCTTTGTCGCGTTTATAGCAAAGCTTTACTCAAATGCCTCAAATATCCACTCTCATACCTCAAATGCCCACTCTCATGCCTCAAATATCCACTCTCATACCTCAAAGGTCCACACCTATGCCTCAAATATCCAATCTCATACCTCAAATGTCCACTCTTATGCCTCAAAGATCCAATCTCATACCTCAAAGGTCCACTCTCATGCCTCAAAGATCCACTATCATACCTCAAAGGTCCACTATTATGCCTCAAATATCCACTCTCATACCTTAAAGGTCCACTCTTATGCCTCAAATATCCACTCTCATACCTCAAAGGTCCACTCTCATGCCTCAAAGATCCACTCTCATACCTCAAATATCCACTCTTATGCCTCAAATATCCAATCTCATGACTCAAAGATCTACTCTCATGACTCAGAGAGAAACAGTATAGCATTAACTGGCTTTATTTACATGCAATAGAATATATGCATTAGGAGAGACCTGATAAATCTTATTCATTCTTATTTTGGAGTCATTCTTATTTGTGTACATATTGTAAGTATGCAAACGTGTTTTATGTTGTACGTAGCTAATATTCCAAAGGCAATTTTTTTTTGACTACTCAGTGGAAATTTAAAGGGCTCATTTTAGGACTATAATATTATTCTGGAAATGTTGTGCATTATTCAGAATAGTTCTGGATAACGCCACGGTTATTGATGGACCAGAGAATTTTATGTTTGGAGATTTACCCTAATATTTCATTTGTTTTGTATATTTATAAAACTTTGTAAGGATTATTTTGGATTCGCTTCATAATCATGCAAGTTCCTCTCACATTATCATCTAAAATCCTGATAATTAAATTACTTGTAAACTTTTACAAAACGTTTTGCTTGTGCTTTTTTATGTTACTTATTTTGCGACCATAGAGTTGTAACATACATTTTCCCTTAGCTGAATACAACAGGATATAAACAAAACAAATCTCCTGACATGGAACATGTAGTACGTTGTGTAAGTTGTTTCAAAAATGGTTCTAATACAAGATTTAGCATTTGTCTTTTATAACGTGACACTGGAATAAATTACCAATTGATCATCACACTTTATTAAGTTTGATCGTCAATTTTGGGAAAAGGAAATATCAATACACTGGAAAAAATTGATTTAAATTAGTTATTTTCATTTTCCTTGATTAAATATCTGCTCTAATTGTAATGCCCAGATTACGTCTAAAATTTATCATTGGTGTTTACTTTATTTAGTAAAAATTTGATTTGCAAGATTTGTTAATTAATATCTCTATCCATGTTTTTAATGAAATATAATTTCCTCATCAGTTAAATAAAATAGGTTCTTATGAGACAAGAAAAAATGTATGCTTTGTTTAAATGACATTATAATCTACAATGACATGAGTAGTAAGATGATACATTTGAAAGTCAAAATAGACACATGTAGGTTTAATGGAAAGTTAACATGGAGGATACTCCATAGCACCAACGATTTTATCATGTCAAAAAGACACATTGAGGTCTAAAATCTGTATGAAGTCAAAAGTGGCAAAGAAGACACAATATAGGTCATTTATAATTTTGCAGTGAAAAGTACTTATAGGATCAATAGTGTTTAGAGATTCGAACGGGAAGGGTACATGGTAAGGCTTTTTAAGCTTTAAATTGACATCTTTCGCAAGGACACACAAGCAAACTCAAATCAACAGAAAGACAAAAGTGTTTTGCAATTGTAAAAGAGTATATTTTCTAGGTATGTAATTGATCCTGAAAACGGCAGCTGGGGTTTATTGTATTGTTTGTCTGACTTCCAGTTTTGTTCACCATCTCCTCTTTTTGTCTTGGAATTCAACTTCTTCTATCTAGCATCCTTCATCTAGTCGAGCTGCCACATTTCACTAAACTTTCCCATTATCTTTAATCTCATTCAGTCTTCTTTGATTAGAAGCGTGCATCTCTTTATAAGTGCTCTCGACAGGCAAAAGCTTTGTTCCAGTTTCCAACAACAACTGTTTGTTGCCGGCTGTCATAATGGTTTCGAAGGGTATTTTGTTTGAGATAATGACATTTTGAAGATGTTCGTTTCTTTGTGTGAAATCGGCACTTCTTAAAACGTCCAATCCTTGAGTCACCATCGGTTTTAAGCTGAGGCAACCACAAGAAATGCTGATTTAAAAATACCTTTTTTAACCATGTTCTCGTTGTAGAGTAATTCATTGGTACACAGAATACATTGGCTACAATTCTATAAACAGGGATTTTCAAAAATGTAGTTTCAACGTGACTTTTCTTATGAAAATGGAATATGTGTTCTAAACTCTTTTTATAATAATGTTGAAAAATCCGGAATATGATTTAGTGAGGATATTAAATTTATGATGAGGGTAGCATGTGTTTCCATCTTCCTCGTAAGTAGCGACGGCGGAATGTTACGATGAGGGTAACACGTGTTTCTATCTTCCTCATCAGCAGCGACGGCAAAATCATGAATTATTCTCAAGACCGAATGGAAGTACACAATCATTATAATTCAATCCTTCGATCAGATTCAAAGAGTGACTAAAATTATTGTTATCTTGAACTTTGTTGTTGATATCTTAACTTCGGGAGCAAGTTGGTATCTCCGCCTCGAATATTAAAAAACTGAATGAAAAGTGTTGAAGAACGTTTCATCATCCGATAACTTCATGCAAAGGAAATGAGCTATTTTATGATAATCAGTATAATTCGATTAGTTGTTGCCAGGGAACAATCGTCTACTCCAAATGTTAAGCACTATATAATAGCCTATGTGATACAGAATTTGAATGCAGGATTTCATGACACTTTTCTATCCTTAAAAGCCATGCTATTTTCTGCCCCATTGTTCTTGCTCTTGATAGTTTAGGATTTGGACAGAAAACCTCGCATGTCTTCCACTGAACTGGACTAGAAACTCATTTATACCAAAGCGACTTCTTTCAAAGTGCTTTGCAAACTTTTCAATACACTTGTGCAACATCTGTGGATTGTGCTTGTAGCCATCGTCTCACTTGTGGTAACCGTACACGTTTCGGTTTCGTTGTTGCGAAAATATAAAATTGTTGCGATCATCCGTAACTCGCAAAATTGGTCATGAGTTTTATAAACACCGACATAATTATTGTCCTTAAGTGAACTGTTTAATATGTTACCCACTGTTCACCAATGCTAAACTTCTTTTCTTCGTGTTGGAGATGGCTTGACTGCAGGGTCTCAGGTAGGATGTAAATGATCCATTTATTTTTTTATGTGGTTTGTATTTCTTCTGTTTTAAATTTTTTCTCTATTCTTCTTTACTATCTCCGTTTCAGTTTACATTTGTTATTTGATTTTCTGCTGAATCAAAGATTTAAATCATATTTTTGAGCCAAGCTTGTATTTTATCCCATTGCGGAGTAGGAGAAAGTGTCACCAAAGACTATTCATCCTTACTTAGCCTTCCCCTTGAGTTTCTACATTTCTGACAATTTATGCGATCCATCAACGATTATAATTTTTGTCAGTGGGACATCTCGGTGAGATTGGAATTAGTAGGTAAATGAGATGACCACTTCACGTTCCATCGATGGAATTGCATCCATGTTTTTAGATCACTAAAGTCAAATTTTGTCTTTTAATGAGATTTAAAGATACATGTTTGAAACTTATAAACAAAAAAGGTCCATTTTATATTCTAACGATGACTCCTAAAATTGGACCCGTAATGGGTCCTGACAAAGGATAAGCTTCTTTAAGCAAGACTACTATCCACAGAAGTAGAAATTCATCGCATTTAATCAGTATATTTTCCTCTTAAATGATGGGTATTTTCTTTTTGACCATTTGGCGATGTACGTGTTGATGCTTCCATAAAAGGTATTTCTGGTGTTTGGAAATAGGTACAGCTCCTTTCAAAGCATTCAAACAATATTCATACATATTATCAATGTTTCGTTAGGTGCTGTTTGAATCCGCCTTTTAACAGCCGATTGGATATTGTCAGCATCAACGTCCCAGTGTTTGGCTAATCGTTGAGGGATTTCTTTTCTTTTTCCGCTTTTAGTAGAAAAATGGTGGAAAGAATATTTGGAGGGTGACATATGTTTTTATTTCTAGCGTGAAAAACACACTCAAAGTGAATAGCCTTTCACAAGTTGTTTTTATACTGGAATGAGTCTCCTCTCATTCTCGACACGTGCTGTTATCTTCATGATAGGTATTATATGAAGTTCATGTGTTTTCAACCAACTAAGTCGTACCAGGTTTTAATTTGACTTTGGTGTTTGGAGATGGCATATTCTAGCGGCTCAAATAGGGATCAGTTTCTTAGAGATTTGGGTGGGCTTGAAACGATATCGGTTAATTGTTATCCCCTTACCGCGACCATGTCCTACTTTTCTTGCTACGTTGGATACCTTGTTAATGATCCCTGCTGATTTGGCAGTCTCAATGCTTGACACTCACAGCTCTGTTATAAATGGAAGAGATTCTCAACTCTGACTAAATTGTCTTTGCATTTGTTAAACATATCAGATTTCATTCGGTTTTATAATATGAATACAAGCAAGTCATATCGTAGATTTACCGGTTCTCACAATCATTGACATATACATCCAGACGAACATAATGCTTCAAAAAAACCTTCTGAACACATCTCTCAAAAATCGTTAGAGATGATGTCACTTTTGCGCTGTCTACCAGACTTATATATAGTATTCTAGACCAAAAAAGTATTTGTTTTATTTTCAGTTCTTTGGTTATTTCTCTTTTATGCTACTTTGAGTCATGCAATTGGATGGAGTGCTCCTCCGGTTCATTAAAGTCTCTGGTATATGTCAGCAAAATTCCTTTTTTAAATTTAATTTGGTTTCTAAATTTTCAAAGTTCAGTGTATTTTAATTTCAAAAATTATATACTAAACATCTATCGTTTAAACAACAAGTTTTAGTAATGCCATCTCAGGTAGGAAAAATTATTTCTAATCTTACCCAGATATGAATAGAATCAGAATAATGATGAATTACCCCAGATTGATAGACAATGTGATCTTTCTGAGGCATAAACATCTTTCACAAAACAAGAAGTGGAATATGTTTCGATTCAATTATTTATTTAAAATGGCTTGGGTTTCATTAGAAGAGGGAGAAGTGCAGAGATAAAAAAAATGAAATTTATATTTAGATTACAATCATTAGAACTTCTAAGTTGATAACAACAAATTCACCCACATTTACGCACATGTTCATTCTTTGATGTTATCAAAAATATTAGGATTTTACCCGCTTTTAAAGAAAAAGAAGTAGCTAAATATTTTATTCATTTTGAAAAAAAAAATAGAAAATTTTACATAGCCAAGAGAACATTGGAATCTAGTATTATAAATGTACTTATTGGAAACGCTTGTGAAATCTATACTTCATTTTGAGTTCATTTCCGCTCTGATTATGATGTCGTTAAGGAATACAACTGGAATAATTATCAGTTGATACCAAGAGACATATAGACAAAGGTTTAGAAACTGTTATAAAGAATTTGGACATACCCATGTTCAGTTTGCAAGAGAAAAAGGAAATATGATTGAATGCAATACCTGGTGCTCAATCAAGAAGCTTTGTCTAGACTACACTAATCTCAGACTGCGCATATTAATAGAACAGTGCAACAAATGTGTCATGTGCAAGAACGACGTTGAGGAGCAAACAATTGACACTTTATAAGGTGCCAATCGTACAGCTGACGAGTATTTATTGGCTCGAAAAGTTTATTTTGTAAATAAGACTTCCAGTCAGCAGCTGTTTGCGGAAAAAAAGATTTAAGTCTCATTCAAGCACTTCCAAATCTCGATCTGGCACATTTATTTTATTGAAAACAAGTTTTTCATAGGACTAATCATACTACTTATCTCTTCCTCCTAATGCTTGTTGCAGAGGGCAATGACACGATATTTTGTATTATTACTAATTGATAAATAATCAATACCATGTAGACAAAGTTTTTCCAAATAATGTTATTTATATGAGGTTAAAGTCTTTTTCATGTACTGAAAGCAATACATATTCGGTCAAATAATCCCACTGTTATTGTATGGATAAGAATGAATCATTGATGCTTAAATTTCCATATCACTGATTGATGATTCAGCCTACATATCTAGCCTTTTTCTGAGCTAGCGCGACTTTGTTAATGCTCCTCTCCATTTGTCAACATATATTTTCTCTGGACCCATGAAAGTCGGAACATTGCAGTCTTTGCCCATTAAAGGTGTACATCTATTAAAAGACAATGACCTAGCTGGCGGTACATCTGCGGTTAATCTTTGCAAATGATAAGGCTTGTTTGTATCATAAACTGACGCCACAAGAATAACTGTTTATTATTTTTTTCAAAACGGACTCCTTGTGAGAAACTGGAGACCATCAGATGTACTAGCTGTGGACGAGTGGTCAGTGTGCAATCAAAATGTTATGTCGCATATTAATTCTTAGTCTAGCCATGCAACTACTTTGGCTCGTGATGTATGGGTCAGTATAACCTATCACACGATTTTGAATTAATTGTATTGGCTGAAGATTAAAACAGATGTTTGTAACTACTGTAGAACTTGTCACACATGATGAATTGTAAGAAAACCCAATTGGAACATGATTCATCTGCAATCTATGTCTGAATTTGTTGAAGAATTTTGTAGAATATTGGTAACCTGTGTTGGTCCCTTATTAATGATCAAATGTAAAATGAAGGCATGACAAAAACAAGAAGCTCTACTGTCCTAATGCACTTGACATGATAGTAAGAGACTTAAGTTCTGTCATTAATACAACTGGGAAGAAAACCAAAAATACAGCTTTTGCCAAATAATCTTTGATAAAATTATCTTTACATTTTTTAGCCTTTCTCAATATGTTGAATTTGGTCAAAGGTCAAAATGTATGTTTGGAATTTTCCATCAAGTGAATCATGAAGTGGGCTCATCACAATGAAAGTCGTATTATTTTGACATACGAAAGGACTGCATGAGGGATTTCATTACTGTTCTTTACTGTTAAAGATGATTTCTGAATCATTAGATTATATTCCTTTTGAATTCGAGTTTGGATATACTGTCAGTGGAATATGGAAGTTAATAAAAGAATAACTTCTTTCAAATGAACATTCAGAACTTAGACTTCTTGCCAATATTTTTTATTTAAATAAACGTTGTTAAATGTCTGCGAAGTAGCAAGAAATTATGTTCATTCTAATTGGCCGAAAAATGAAAGTAAGGAATGACAAAAATATAAACGAAAATGAGCTTTAAGCCAGGTGATAGTGTTCTAGCTCTCTAGCCCATACTCCCAAATCCTCATGAAGCAAAGTAGTACGAAAGTGTTCTATCTCTCTAGCCCATACTACCAGATCCTCACGAAGATAAGTAGTTCGATAGTGTTCTAGCTCTCTAGCCCATACTCCCAGATCCTCATGAAGCAAAGTAGTACGAAAGTGTTCTATCTCTCTAGCCCATACTACTAGATCCTCACGAAGATAAGTAGTTCGATAGTGTTCTAGCTCTCTAGCCCATACTCCCAGATCCTCATGAAGATAAGTAGTACGATAGTGTTCTAGCTCTCTAGCACATACTCCCAGATCCTCGTGAAGATAACTAGTACGATAGTGTTCTAGCTCTCTAGCCCATACTCCCAGATCCTCATGAAGATAAGTAGTACTATAGTGTTCTAGCTCTCTAGCCCATACTCCCAGATCCTCATGAAGATAAGTAGTATGTTGCTTATACTGTTGAAAGATGTGACTTACAAATTGTATCATTAACTCTCCAGGAAGGTGAAAACAAAAATATCTTTCAGTAATATGTTATCTGACATTATTGGTAGAGATAGTCATTTTAATCATTCAAACCATTTCTCTGTAATCTCCCACATAGTGAGGAAGAAATGATGGAATGAAATCAGACAGTAGTGACTTTGGCTCAACCCAGTTTCCAAATGTAAGAAGATTGAATAATCTGGACAAAAAACCTTCACATGTACAGCCTCAAGAGCAGAATGAACTAAAACATATATCACTTGTAAATGACCACTTCTTTCCAGATTCTTCAACAAGAACAAATAAAATCTACCATTAAATATGCAATTCAGTTGAAATTGTCGACTCCACAATTATGAATCAGCATCCCTATAAGATGGGCCATATGAGACAGGAACGGTCAGTGTATAGAAGTATTATAGTGTATCAAGCAAATTTTGTCATTCACGAGACTTCATCTTATACAATTTGTATTCACATGTAACAATAATTAAATGAAAACAAATCTTTCTTTAATATGAGGCGATGTGATTATATATATATATATATATATATATATATATATATATATATATATATATATATATATATATATATATATATATATATATATATATATATATATGCGTGGGTTTGTGAGTTTGTGATAATATTTTTGTAATTGACCTTAACCAAAAATCGAGTTCATATTTTACTTGACTAAGGACATTTTTTTACACATACTTAATATTTATATGTTAGCATAGAATAAATATTTGGATCATTATCGTGTTCATCTAAATCTGAGCCAATGTCATTGGTGTTTCAGTTGTAAAATTCCAAAAAATGTACGCAAACCCCAGACCTCCGGCACATGAGCAGCTTTGAGATTTAAACCACATCAACATATTTAATTTCCCTTAAACATAGACTCTGCCAAATTATTGATTTTACACAACTCTAAACCTGATTTTTTTTAACACTTGGATAATGGAATATTTCACATACCTGGACATTAATATTTAAGCCATCAAAGTAGCAGGCGACATTAACTAAACATGTCGAGAAAATTTTTAATTTTGAAATTAACAAAAAATAAGTATTTCGCAAGAACGCTTGTTTTACGGACTTGTCGATTCAACGACCCATGTAACTAACATCTAAAAGTTTTCCTTGTAAATTGCTATAAAAATTCTAACTTTAACAGGTATGAGGATTCGTTGTCAAAACCATATTCGGCGTCTTTGTCTCATTTAATTCTATTAAAATATGGAAACAGAAAATTTTTTTTTCACCAATAAGATAATGCCTCTTGATAAATATGGCATAAATTACTGCATGAGACGTTTATTTTTCCTCATACTATAAATTCCATTCTGTATTTCGGCAATAATGTACTGTTTATTACACGTGGTATTGACAAAGTTAATTTGCCAAACAATTTATATTGATCAAACTTGCTGATACAGATATTGGTCTTCCTATGCTGCATTCATAAGGAAATAATATAGTATTAACTAACTTCATTCATATGCATACAGAAAAGTACAGTAACGCGTAAAAATATAATAGTAATAACACAATGATACGTACAGCTAATGAAGCACACGAAGTTTGCAAAATACTTTAACCATCATGGTTTATAATCGACACAGGTAAATAACTATAACCTCCTTAAGATTCTATCTATTCGCAACATCTCTGTTCACTTTTAAACAGTCTCTTAGGGATGTTATTTCTAATATTCTTTAAAAGAAGCAAATGTTTATAAAATCTAATACAGGGTAAACCCTTCAACTGCTTTCAAGACAACGGTCTATTCTCGCCATTTCTATCCATCTTAAATTAGGACGAGTCTAGAATAATCAGGTAACTCTATATAATACCTTATCTTCATTCAACTGATTCCGGCAAAAGAAACGGATATGATGTTGGTAGATATCCAATGATTTAGGTCAATATCACAATTGAAGATTGTAGTCAAGTTGAACATTGCCGCAGTTAAAGCTTCACGCCTTTCCCTAGATGACTGTCCAGTTACCAGAGTTACAAATAAATAGCTATCCAGAGTATGCCCAGAATTGGCACCAACCAGAAACGGAGATCTTCAAACGGTCGATTTAATTATTCTGATATATAATACTCGAAAAATCTTTGTTGGTTTTTTTTTTGGTTCTGCAGCAGCCTATTTTAACTGTAAGATTTTTACTGATATCCGGGTCCAAATATTTGATCGCCAAAGCAAAATCACGTTAAAACGTAATAAAGGGGATATGCACTAAAACGATGCATCTTGCAAAACTATAATATCTGCAAGAATGGAAAATAAAACACGTCGTTTTACTTTTTGTTCCTACTATTGAGATGAGAATAATAATTATATCAAATACATGCAAGTAATCTGATGGACGAAATTCTAGTTGTTTTACAAGCTGGAATTTTATTTATTTACTAAAGGTTTATCAGAGCAAGACAATGTGGAATGTTTATCAAAAGTCTCTCTCCTAAAATTATTGGCTCTCGAGAATTCAAAATTTCTAGTCTTAAAATGTTTTATTATATTTTATATTTCCTCTTTTATTTGAGCAAGCGTTATTGAAACATTGTCAATGCAGTAGATTTGTGCTATGAAAGCATGAAAAACATAATGAGGGAAGAATGTCCATTTAAATTTATATTACAATATTAAATCTCATTTCATTCGTGGTATGAACCAGGTAATCGGGTCTACTTTTTATGATAGTTGCTGTCATAAATGGTAAATTAATCAAATAGTGCAGTACTGTGCACCTAACATTTAAAATTTATTCTAAAGTTATTCGTAGATTGCCTAATAACTTCACTTTCAACAGTCTTAAGCTAATTTGCACTCGTATTTTAACGCATATATGTTGTTAAAATTTGCATGTCCGCGAAGGTACGTATTGTTGCTTTGTACATCAATAACATTTAAATATAAGCTTTTCGACTTTATCTCCCAATCATGAAAATGTTAATTTTGCAGTACACATTAATGCCAACAATGAAGTGCCACACAAGTAAGAATACAAGTCGATAAGTGTTCTTCAAGTATTACCTTTCATAAATACTAGTTTCCAAAAGGAATCATACTACAATTTATTGTCTCAAATTATGTGATTTGTTTCCATTTGATTTACTACGTCATTTAAACAGAAAAGGTACAAACTTTTAAGGAAAATCAATTGGTCAAACACAGTCATCAGATTGTTTTATGTAGCTATTTTAACTCCCATTACATTGATATTCAAGTTTGCAATGGATTATCAAATTGGGCATAAATGAGTATTTAATGCCGAATGAGAACAGTCAAGAAGAATAAATGAAAAACAAATGATATTAGAAACAGTTCCAATGTTCAATTATTGAATTTTATAACTAATTTTGAAACATTTTTCAACAACAAAAAATAAGTACACACGATTTAAATACATCATGAACGATGCCTATAACCAAATATGTTACTTTTTAAGACTGTTAGCTGTGAAGAACGGTGGCACAATATTATCATGCAATAATCCATATGGATACAATATATGGATAGTTCATATGGATAGTTCATATGGATACAACATATGCATAACCGATATGGATACAATATATGCATAGACCATATGGATACAATATATGCAGAGTCCATATGGATAAAATATATGTTAAGTCCATATGGATACAATATATGCAAGGTCCTTTTGGATACAATATATGCATAGTCCATATGGAAAAATATATGCATAGTCCATATAGATACAATATATGCATAGTACATATGGATACAATAAATGCATAGTCAATATGGATACAATGCATGCATATTCCATATGGATAAAACACATGCATAGTCCATATGGATACAATACATGCATAGTCCATACGGATAAAATATATGCTTATTCAATGGGGAAACAATATATGCATAGTACATATGGATACAATATATGCATAGTCTGTATGGATACAATACATTGATAGTCCATATGGATACAATATATGCATAGTCCATATGGATATAATATATGCATAGTCCATATGGATACAATGTATGCATAGTCCATTTGGATACAATATGTGCATAGTACATATGGATACAACACATGCATAGTACATATGGATACAATACATGCATCGTCCATATGGATACAATATATGCATCGTCCATATGGATACAACATATGTATCATCCATATGGATACAATATATGCATAGTCTATATGAATACTATACATTCATCGTCCATATGGATGCAATATATGCATAGTTCCTTATGGATACAATATATGCATAATGCATATAGATACAATATATGAATAGGGATACAATATATGCATAGCTCACATGGATACAATATATGCATAGTCCA
>JAEAOA010001255.1:7500-25000 GCA_016746295.1 Potamilus streckersoni | reverse complement strand
GAATCGCCCGCATAGAGTCGTTCGAATCTCCATCTGATTCTTTAATGCGTGGTTTGGTAGACATTTTTCAGAAAAAAAGTGTTCTTCTCCAATAGTACAATTGATATATATATATATATATATATATATATATCTATATATATATATATATATATATATATATATATATATATATATATATATATATATATATATATATATATATATATATATATATATATATATATATATATATATATATATATATGATTGATGCTGAATTTATAGTATCGTTGAAAGTAACTGAAGCAATTATATCATACCTCGTGCAGAAACAAATTTGGTTGCCAGAACTAGATGTATTTAATGCTATCCCCGATCTCCATTCGATTCCCTAATGCAACATAAAACAGGTGTGAGTTGCTCATTTTTAATCTTCCTTGTTTATCCTATTGGTTTATATAATAGTTTAAAACGATGAGAAACTTGCCAAATATCTCGGCAGAATAAAATAATCGGTAAAAAATAATCGGTAAAAATAATAATCGATAAATTTGAACAAGGAGGATCATCTGATCACATGATCACAATATCATAAACGAGCGAGTACAGATTGATTATGGACGGTGCTGAACTTGATTTTATAATCGCTGATACAACAGAAAAACAAACACATTTATAAGCCGATGTAATGCGTATTATCAGACGAAATAAACTTAGATACCTTTGTGAGATGTAGTCACTGCAGTTTACTCATTTAAAATCTACGATGCTAGGGTGTTTTTCAATAAATTTGTTATCGATGATAAACAGATTTCCTCGCTACACCGTCAGTTTCACGACAGATGCATTTTATATACACAAAAATATACAGATTTATTAAAACCGCTACTCGGTATTGGTTAATGGAGAACGTGGAGGATTAAAACATGAATATATACTTAATTGTACTGAATATGCCTATTCTGAAAGTGCGGAGATATACTACAAAAACAATCAATAATCAAAATCATCTGCACCATCCGTGTATGATCCTGTGGCTAGGCATAAGACTCTATATCTTAATGTTTGTGAAGATTAAGGCAACACAAAACGCACGATTAAGTTATTTAGTAATAGTTCCGATATGACTGCTTTATCACCGACGCACACTCTCACCAGGGAAATAAATGAGCGAGGTGTAAAATCGTGTAAATATCATGTCTTCTTTAGATGGTAAAGAGATCGTTGCTTTTTATCTTCACATTATTGAATCGTGTTGTGTGGGCATTTCTTCTCATAAAGTCAATGATATTGTCTTCCAAAGGTGGTAATCCATACGAATCAAAATACCCCACACAATTGACTTGAGGAAGGTACACGGCTACCCAGTGAGTTCCTGGAAGATGACTCGCGTCTGTGTTGATGACATAAGCTTGGTGGTCTTGAGTTTTGTGATGTGGGAGTTCATCTTTAGCACACGCCACAGGATTCAAAGAAGCAGTATACGAACTGTTAGTCAAAAGGTAATAAAGTTCCCAGGTATCCATTTTTTCTGGTTGTTTAGTTTTTCTTGTTTTTTCTTCACAGGTGTTGATAAGTCATCAATTCAATTCTGACGTTTTGCTTGAAAAGTTCTGACAAGTAACCGTTTTTTCGCCTGGTTTCCCAACTCTAGGCTAAGAGAGCTTCGATGTGATAGATCTTTCGAGTAGTCAGTGGAGGACAGGAATAATCACGCAAGCCTTTATACCACTCATGCAGTACGATATCTTTTGTGATGAGAATCCAAGCTTCGTCCAGTTACTCGTCCAATTTGTTGTTTTTTTACTCATCATGAGACATTTATCGTGCTGAATATGACTTGGATGATGGTTTTGACATCCATAGCAATCATTCTTGACCAATTCCGTAAATTTATCCGCTAAGTGTTTAGCAAAACAGGAGACTAAATGTTGTTCTTGTTTTGGCCATCTTGACTTCACGACCTCGTTTTCTTTGTCTTTGTCTTTGAATTTGGTTTTCACGGAATCCTCCCATTCCGTCGATTCTTCCACTTTCAAAGAAGGATAAGTGTCTTCCATAGAGTCTAATATTCTAGAATAACTTCTCTCATACTGTTGATTTCTAAAAACACTGTGTCTTCGAGACCTTCTGCTCGTTGAAACTGACGTTCCACACGCAGTTGACCGGATTTTATAGGGTGGAAATGCCCCTCGTCAAAGCCTTGGTCTGGAGTGAAATCAAAGAACCACAAAGCGTAACCTTTCAGCATAATCGTGGTACGAAATACCATGACTGGTGTTGGTTCCTAGTTGTCCAGTAGCTTCGAACAGGGACAAGTAGGATCTCAAGTAAATCTTCTGATCAAAGTTAGGTTCAAAGGGTCTGGTACACAGAGTCTTGCCACCACGCCTGACTTCTTGAACGATTTGAGGGCATCAAAGTGGAAAGGATTTTCGTTGTGGGTTCTGTTGAAGGCTGTATTCTTGACGATGCCAATGATTAAACGTATGGGTAACTGTGCTTAGAACAGATGATCTTCGATCTTGGATCGGAGTCCACGAGCAATAGTGAATGTTTTCATTTCTACACGTCGTATCGGATAGATAGCAGTGGTTCTGCTCAAGGTGTGACTGTTATAGTTCCCTGCTTTAGGTAACACTTCTACGCGACGCACGTAAAGACTTGCTTCTTGAATTTTGTTTTTTTAGTTGGCATCATCTGCCATCAAATGGAAAGCCGTACTGCTACGATTGAGTCTCAGACGAATATCCACTCCGTTGAGCGAATATTTCTCCTGCAACCACATATCCAAATGCAAACTATCCATCAGTTCTAAACTATGAGCTCCCACGATTTTCTTTCGACGAGCAGTATATCCTTTATTGTCTTCATCTAGTTCGTCAAACTTTTTCTGGTGTGTCAGGTTTCCATACCACGCAATCATACAGATAAGTGTTCTTGGCAATTTTTCCGTACGTCAAGAGATTTTCTAGGTACGCTCGGTAAGGGTAAGTATCAATGCTAGTGCTGACCAGTTCCTTATTCAAGTACAAATCCACTTCGATAAACAAGGAATGCATGAAATTGTTGACGGGAGCTACTTTGGTATCGTCTTCCGGATTGGTACCGTCGGGTTTTTGCACTTTGACTTTCAGATACAAGTAACTGCTATTCAGATCAATGTAATCTTCGGGTTGTCCTTTGATTTCAAACTCGATGGGAGCGGAATCCGTCAAAGAGGAGATGGGATGAAATTCGACCCATTGGGATTCCTGCATGGTCATCATAGTGGGCAGCATGGCAAACAGATCCGGTTCCGACTTGCAATGGGCACAAGACTCTCGGTGCATCATTTTCTGTTGTTTATTTTACAATTTAATAATCAAAAACGTCTAAGTCTCGAACAGTGTTTCCTTTATTAGTCTTTCTATCTTTGAGAGTATGAAGTCCTTTGAAAGGGTGTTTTCGTCGTCTTTTTCTACCTTGTCATTGTTGGAACCTTAGAGAAGCTGGAATGACTGACTCATCAGAAAACGTGGCATTTATAGGATTTTCTCGTCGACCCAAATATCTGTACCTGTTTGAAGCAAAATATTTTCGCCTGTTCGTAAGAAAGCTTCTTTGGGGTTTTGTTTGTCAATTATAACATCGTGGAGAAATTCTTTACCTTGTGTCAACGCAAAATCTTTCAGGGCGTGCAATCCCCGTGTAACCAGTGATTTTAACACGGGAACCACAGTACAAAAGGCAGATTTGAGCATATCCCGTAAACCATGCCCTCGTTGTCGAGCGACTCCTTGGTACACAGGATACATGACATACAAGAAGTTTTTTAGATTACTCTTTTTCGAAACTAGAGTTTCACAGTGACTTTCCCTTGGGTGAATGGAATGTTTTGTCCCAGATCTCCTTTTATAGTAATGTTCACAGTGTCAAAATACGACTTACTGACAGGCAAATAGTGAGGATGTACAAATTCGCAGTGAACGTGATAGGTGTTTCCACCCTCTACGTCAGCAGACGCGGCAGATTCCACTTTGAAAGGAATGACACGCAGTAACGGTACAGAGGTGTGACCCACGACGTTGTACTCCACTACATCGGAGTACACAAAATTCAAATTCAGTCCTTGGTTCGTTACTCATGGAAATGAAAATGTTTGGCAAAATCCTAATTGTTACCTATGGGTGGCATTTTGATTGGATGATTCTTGATCATTTCGGGGTTTCCACCTAAAATGTGATAAAATTCAGGACAAAATGTAATGGTCAAGACTTTGTCATGTGAAAATTTAATCAGGTGGCGACGAGCTATTTTGTGATACTCAATCTTGACAATTTATTTTAGTTTTCTCCAAGGCTTTTTCAAACATGAGAGTGAACCTGTCAGCAAGGGTGTTCACCAAATGTTGACAGCTAAAATAATAACCTGAAGGAATTTTCAACATATAATTGGTTCGATTAGTGGCATGATTCTTTGTTTTGGGAAAGTTAACTGTATCACTGTGTTTATCCATGACTCGTTGCACTTGATCATCTTCAAATTCTACGGACACAGTGTTTTGAGTTTCAACGATGTTTTTGATTTGTGTAGGGTGAATCATTTCTACCAAAGCTACTTCCCAAAGGGCTTCGTCATCAAATGACCTGAGGTAATTTGGCCGTGTAACAGCACAGTGTTTTTGGGAAACACCTCCATGGAACTGACACTGGGTAATGTTAAGTAAAATTGGTTGTTCATAATTACACCGTTCTAGTGCCCGAGGAGTCACTGGATGTCAGAGGAGTGTCTAAAAGAGGATGGTTAGGATGAATGTTGGAAATGACGTTGGACACCAGACTCCCGTTGTTGTTGTTGTTGTTTCCGTTAGAATAATATTTAAGGGACAGATTGGGAAGAAGGTAACTAATGCAACTGCTGCATAAAATGGTCCACAATTGTTTGTCTCCTAGTTGTAAACTTAGATTGGCAATGGCGGCCCTGATGACACAATACACCACAAAGATTTGGCAAAAAAAACGATTTGCGTTTTAGGCACACGTTCTCCACACCACACCCAGAAGAAGTGCTTCAGTCTTAATCACTGAGTTTAGTGTTGGTGGTGGTGGTAGTGATGGACTTTTCGTCAAGGCTTTCAAATCTGTCAAGGAAGGTACAGCTATTTCGTTTAATGCTTTTTGGTGAAAGAGTTGCAGTCGTTGCAACAATTGACCGTACCGTTGAGATTTTTCCGTTTCGGAAAAATCGCTACGATCCATCAACGATTGCAATTCGTGTTGCAACTGGGACATTTCAGTCAAATGAGGATTGGGAGGTAATTGTGGGGTCCGTTGTTCTTGCCAGCGATGGTATTCCATCCATCGTTTATAAGGGACTTAATTCAGTTTTCGTCCCTTAATTAGATTTCAAGAATCACGTCTGGGATCTTTTGACTCCAGTGTTCTCCTTTTATCTTTATCCTCCCAGGATACTTCCAATTGTTCTCAATACTCCTTTCAGCAAGGGTTTTCCTATGGTTCCCAGCAAGGGTGCTAACAGGGGTAAAATAGCAATTTCTCCACGTTGCACCAACATCTTTTTCTTTTAACGAATAGGAATTTTTCTTTTGGATCATTTGGCGAAGAAAGTGTCGATGCTTGGCTAAGCATTTTTTTTTGATGTGCAGACAAAGGAATCGTTCGTTTCAAAACATTCAGACAACATTCGCACACAGTATTGATGACGTCCTTCGAGGCGGTTTGAATGAGTTTTTTTCGCATGGGTGAAGGAGCTTTGGACAGGACAGACAACATGTCCCAATGTTTGACTGAACGAGGGGGCAGTCCTTTTCTTTTCTTTCCTTTAGGAATAGAAGAGGAATGGGTTTTTAGAGGGTGACATTTTTTGTGAATTGTTCCCAGAGCAGACACCAAAAAGTACACTAACGTCAATCACTTGGAAACATGATCTTTTATCCTTTTTTAGCACAACGAAACTGTCTTTTTTCCTTTTGGAACAGGAGAACGAAAACGAGGATACATCTTTGGGTACACGACAGACACTTAACTTCATAGTTTGTCCGTTGTTAATCCATTATCAAACTGGATTTCATGGTTTGTCCCATGTTTGTCCCTTATCAATTTTTTGTTGTCTGTCTTTTAGAAATTGGTCAACCTTTCTCATCATGTTGTCAGTGTGTTTTTTAACATTAGTAGGATAGAAGAAACCTCCTCTTTGGTGACTTCTTTTTTTTCTTGGAACGACTGTGTCTTTTCTGTAGGTGTCGTCGATGCTGAACTAAGTGTCTCTTAGGATGACGCGACTGACGTTTTCGTTTCGTTTTCCTTTTCCTTTTTGCTCAGAAGAACGATAATGGTGACGGTGCACACTTCTTGGTGGTGCCATCTTGAGGTGATTAGCAGCACAACAAGCACCGATGTTAAAATTGACCTCCTGTCTTTTTCTACTGGAATGTGTCGTCACTGATTGTCTTAACGTCGTATCAACTATATGATAGACAACACACGTCGTGGAGAAGTTCGCAAAGGGCTAAATCGAGCCAATTCTTGGTTGGACAAATCCAGTAAACTTTGTAACACACCTGATCTCTCTTTGACTTTGATTTTGTGGGCAAGTACTTTGTGAGCAGCAGCCACTGCTGCTAAAGAGGAAGAGGGTATTAATGCTGGAGAAGATATTTTTGGAGATGCTCTCTTGTAGGCTGAAACTGTTTTCCCCGGACTTTTCTTTTTCGTTTTCTGAGGTATTGACTTGGTTTTGGTACCGTGGCTCCTTTTCTTTTTCTGAAGTGGTGACTTGGTTTTGGTACCGTGGTGCTTTTTCGTTTTCTTCTGGGTACGCTGGAAAGTGGCTTGTTTCTTTGGGACAAGTTTGGGTGCATTGGAATCCCATTTTAAGAAGGAACGAATGATGACACCTACTAGTGAACCACTACCTCCAGGTTTCAAAATGATTTGCTTTTTGGTTTGAGTGTCAATGAGAGGATCGGCTAGTTGCGTCAAGGCTACTTTGTTTCTGTTAAAACAACGTTTGGTTTGATGTGGAATCTGAATGATACCTTGCAGTAATTGACGTGCTGTCACCGTAAACCATCGTAAGACTTCTTTGAGATTGGCTTCAAAGACACGAGCACATATTTGTGGATTTTTCTCGCGACTAATACCATATAAGGCACGAATCAATTTAACGGGAAGATGAGACTCAAGGTACGTCATGTTAACGATGTGTGGGACAGAATCCAAGTAACCAAGGTTTTTATACATTTTGTCTTTGTTGGTCATGGTTAAGTCAACGACGGGGATGTGTACACGACAGGTTCTCCGTCTTCACACCAGTGGTGAAACAGATGGGTACGAAATCGCAAATAATCGGGGGTAGTGGGTTTCAAATCCACGAGTAAATAGGCATGTGTAGTTTGAGTGGCATCATCGTACACATGAGTTAGTCAAGGTGTTCCTAACTGTTTGGCTAAGACTTGCACTTGCGATTTATATATAGGTTTTCTAAACAAGACCACGTAATGAGCATTGAGACTGATGGTACTATGGGCTTTACTTTGTTGAAACAAATGTTGAGTAATGTAAATGACACTGGCATTACGATGATGCCCTTTGCGTGTAAACCACAGTTTAATTTATTCTTCGTCTTCTCCTAACATGTCATCAAAAATAACCAAATGGGTTTGACTGGGATCAGACACGATACCGTCGTTTTCGGCAGGAATGCCTTCCACAAACACAATGGATTCACCTTCACTTTCTCCTAGAAGGCTGTATGCGGATTGCCAGTCTTTGTAACACCACACGCTACGTTGAGGTCAAATCATGTTTATGTTCGATCAAACGTTTGCCAAATTCGGTTTTGCCTGAACCGCTAGGTCCAAACATGAGCATGTTAAAAGGATGTGGAAGATAAAAGGCATCTCAACTAGCACGGTCTAAATGTTCATCAATGACTTTTGAAAGTGGAGGATGAGGGAGCAGAGACAGTAGAAGTAGTCATTGTAGTGTCAGGAATGTCATCTTTCTTGTAACACGAAGACAAACAAGACAAGAGATTTTATACCTTTTTCAGGACACGTTTATTGCTAACTTTAAAATGAAATAACACGAAAGAAATAAATGAATAATAGCCAAATAAATAAAAGACACATCAACACATCTATCGTGGAATATAATCAGGTTTCTACTTTACAACATTTGTTGTCATTCAAAGGTAGTGTCCTAGGGACAGTGTGCAATGTTCTAAACGTTTGTACATGGTATGGTACTGTCATACAAAGGTTCTCCTGGAATGGTCTTTCGGAAAGGTCAAGGACTGTTCTGTCTTAAAGAGAAGGACTGTTCTGTCTTAAAGAGAATGGTTTTCCTCCGTGACAGACTGTGCTTCTTCTTCTTCTGGTATTGTCGCTAACAATGAATTAAAAGTGTCTTTTTCACGGAACGTTTTAATGTTTCAGGATTACAAATCTCGGGCATAGTTAGCCACTTATTTAGTCCAAGCTTCAAAGTCCACGTTTTTCCAGTCATGTACATATGTCCAGTGAGGGTGTAAGTCACAAGCTACACACACACATCCTCATACACCTTTTTGGTACCTAAAAGTTGACGAATCTTGTTTTCCCGTAAAGGTCGATAAGTATCCAGATGACAGCGCAAAGCTTTCATGAAAATGAATTTCTCATGAGTATTGAAAGGAATCACTTTCATACTTTTTTGGAGTGATACGTACTGTTCGTAAAGTGTCCACAAATCATCGGACGGTAAACGCAATCCCAGAAAGCAAGTCACTAAGACACACATGACACGTCGTCCCCAATTAAATGGACACAGTTCTCGTAAAAGGCAATGTTAATCCTCCACTGTTTGGATATGGTCATGGATCTCCTTCCAAGGAATCTGTTGTATCACCAATGATAAAGGTTTTGGCATGGAAGAAAGTTTTTATAATCTCTTTTTTCGACAGCTATAACCGTATTTTCTGCACAAACATAGACGTATTATTCCGTTCTCGAATCCAAATATTTTAGTCACTAACTGACACATGACCAGTCGATCTGAAGTTTCCTCTTCCACTAAGTATACATTCTGCACAAGATTGTGATAACTCTCTAGCTGGTCTTCTGGAGTTCGATTCAGTAAGTGTAACTGGTAGTAAATATAATCTCTACCAACATAACACTTTTCTCCCACTGACCACTTAAACATTTTCTTTAGAATCAATCCTCTTATAGCATTGAGGTACCAGTGGCTCAAACATCGGTGACGTAACGGATGCAATAGTTCTTTGCGTTTGACTTGTATTTTGACCAACTCTTGATAAGTGCGTTCTCTCAATTCCACAGGTAAACCACGAATAATCTCTTGTAAAGAATCCATAATCATGTATTAAACACTTCTCTTAGAGCGAAAGTAATGAACATAGTGAGTTGTTTCATTCCACTGCCATTCAGGATAACGGTGAATAATGTTAATAAAAGCTTCCATTGTGAATGGTCTAAAAGGAAATTAAAGAATGAACACAACCTTGATTCAGTGACATCGAACTTGTTGATGTTGGGTTTAAATACTTGTCTAGGGGTGGCCCGACCTTGGACTCCTAGCCATGTTGCTACTTTTTTACTCGACATGGTTAAATTTGAATAAAGGACAAGGTTTCACTAAAGATACGTAATGACAATCTGGAGACCAACAAACATGTTCCAGGTAAGCGGAATCGTTCTGTTCCCACTCGTGAAGTGACACGCCACAACTAAAGCACTTGACTTTTTTCCCTTCACCCCAAGTAGAAAAATATAGCTCTGGGTAATTCTTCTGGGGTAGGTCCTCCCAGATATTTTGGCCATTTACCTCGAAAGGTTTGGATCCGACTTTTATAATCAGAGTATTCTGGCAGACGCACAGGGAACGAATATTCGTATTGTGCAGATTCACTTTGATGAGAGTAAGGTGAGATATGCAGAAGTTTGCTCAGTTTTACGTGACATCCGTAGGGTGGTAGCCCACATCCACAAATAATTTGAAAAGGTGTACGATGACGAGTGACATCGCTTTCGCATCCGTAAGGTTTTACACGTATACCATCATTATCACTCCTTTCCATGATAGGTTTGGTCGTCTTAGCAAAGTTCCCATGACGATAATGTGGAACAGAATCACTGAGGTCACAGCGTACGGCATCTACGTCATCGCAAAGCATAGCATCGCACTCGAGTTTACTCTTGCTGGAAATTTGCTGTGTAAAAGGATTCAACTTTTTCTCTTGGTCTTGGTAGTCACAATGAACTATTGGTCTTGAACGTTGTCTCTTTTTATATGCTGACCAATATCAGCGTGTCCGTACGGTAAAGTAAAGTGGTTAGGAAGCCGTACTCGCTTCTGGTACACGATTTGATAGACTTTTTTCCAATGGTCGACTGACGATTTGATGTGTGGGTAAACGCACAATCTTGTTAGGTTGGTAAGTGGTCACTTTAAAGTTTCCATCCTGACCAGAGTGCAAGGCTTATATGAGTACACCAAAGTTCACCACTTGACTGGTACAATAATTGAGAGTCATTCATTTCACTTTACACACCGTGTACACTTCTCCTTGTGGGTCACGGTATTAGTAACCGTAATTGTTTGGGATCACCACTGGCAAAACTTAGCATCTTATCCTCAGGATGCTCATCCGTCCAGGCACCTAAACGGTCTCCTTCGATTTTAGGTTGCTTTTGACCCAAACGACTCATGTAGATGCAACTGTCCGTGTCAAAATACAACACACGATCTCCTAAGAGTTCTAAATCTTCGTACAATGATAGGGTAACACGAGATGGTTTTAAGCTAGCATGGGCTGTCACGCAGGCTCCAATGATGACATTTCCAAATTCGTTGGCTTCTACAAATTCCAGTTCTTCTTCGTAATTAACTAAGAGCAAGTCCTCACGAACAAAGTCCACGTTTTTATGAATTTAGTTTTGTCGTGAATCATATGGAACTAACTGTAAAGTTGTGACAATTACTTTGTCTTGGGTAAACACGGACGTTGTGCCATTTTGCCCCACAAACAATTTAACATCACTTTGGCAAACGATCGCCTTCCTTCGTTTTTTTTTCCACGTGGTCTAAAGTGATGCCTTCCTGTTCCCAGTATTTCTCTTTGAATTTCTTTTGACTTTCGGGAGTGTGACACCAGGAAGGATAGGAACTGGCTTCTTGCTTCAGTTTCAAAAAAGCATTGACGTAGTCTGAAAAAAATGCTTTTTTGAGTCTCGTCACCCTTATGGTACTTTTCTCTCTTGGGAAAGTGGTAACTTTAATACACTTCTAACAGTTGGTATCCCAGATCCAGAGCTTTAAACAATTATACACTAACCCACGTTCCCGTCAAGGCACATTTTTCCTATGTGTGCTGTCAAGGGTGGTCTTGGTTGCACGTTTCAGCACAAGTTTGACACAAAGGAAACATCAGATTTCCTTGGTAATGATGGGGTAACACGGGATGGTACAAATTCGTGGGAAGCAAGACTTTGCACTTGATCAATCCTTCCTATTGTCGAATATTGTCCACGTCGATGTGTTCGGTCAGCAATTGTGGGTGACCTACGGGAAAGTGACAATACTTGCACACCTATTGTACCGAGAACACACGTACAAGTATTTGATTTTTTCTCCTTTCTCCTCATTGGCTTGGTACAGCAAACAGGTGGCATTCGTCCGTCCTCCGTACAAACTGTCCCTTGGGTTTAGAGGGTCCACCAGCTTGTAACTTTCCACGATTCGCTTAAACTCAGGATCGGTTTTCAATCGCTGGTCGTATTTGTGTTCCCACATTTATATCACTTGGAATCCTTGCTCTTCTAACTTCAAGTGACGTTGACAAGTGGCCTAGTACAAGTCTTCCATGGTTCGTTGTAAAAACTGATTTTTAGTGCCCCGTTGAGGATAACAGATAGGACATCCGTGAAATAAGCAACCGTTATACTCGTACACAATCTGAGAGTTTTCTAAGTCCCAAACATCTATTGAATACCTTTTGATTGTCTTTTCACTTCCTCCGTTGCGGGCATGTTGAATCCATTTGTCTTCCTTGTTGCACAAGTAATATAGCCAGCGTAGTGCTTTAACCGAGTATTGACGTTTCACAAAATGAGTCGTTTGAGGACTTATGAAAGCTAGGGTGTTTTCGGGCATAAATCGTTGACGGTACACTAAGGAGTACGCTTTAGCAATGGTGCAGGCTTCTTTCAAAGGATCGATTCCTCCGTTCTCCATGAATAATTCTCGAAATTTGCCACAGCAGCGCCGTAAAATGTCCACGTCGGAACGACACTATTTAAATATTTCTTCCTGAAAGTCGAAAGGGTCCGAAGCGTGACTCTGGTACCATGCGTAGGAAGCTTCTCGTTGTTCGGTACGCATGTTGTCGGGGTCGTATTAGTGAACTTCAGGCAAATGGTATAGAACAGCATGTTGATTGGCTTCGGTATTGAAAAAGTGAAGAAAATAGCCTTTGACCATTTCTGTCATGCCAACCGTTTTAGGCATGCGACTCAAAGGCATGGCCAAGTAACTCATCGAATATTTAAACTGCACTTGTTCCACTTGCATGGAAATGATTTTGGCTCCATTCAACGTCACTTTAGGACGTTCTGTACTTTGTTCCATATATTATCTCAACAAAACTGTCCATCGTATCCCGAGAAATTGTGAGCCATTACTGTGGCACAACGATGACAATTTCCGTAACGTTCGATATCTTTTTGGCTCCACATTTCGTCAATAGGGTCTAAGACACATTGGGCAAAATTGCTCGAATGTGTTAAAGATTTTTTCACGTCCTTCAGGAATCTTGCTACAGTGTGGGCAATGAGTCAAGATAGGCTCTTGGATGTATTTTTCGCACGCTTCATGAGCCACGCAGAAATTAGGAATGTGAATGCCAGTCTCTTGCATGCATTCGAAATCGAAAAAGATGAAATTGCCTTTCCTCTTTTTGTCTTTTTCTTCTTCTTCTTCTTCATATTTGAATGATTTTTTTGAATGTAGCATTGATGTTCCAAGTCCACTATTTGGTGACAAATGTGGCATCTTTCCTTTCCTGACCAGACGTGTGCCTGGGCATTATTGGTACGTATGACTTTTCCGGAAGTAGGGCACAATCTCAGGAGTTGACATGCACTTTTCCGCTGTGAACATTGCGTCTTCAAATGTTGTTGGTAACAGACAGGACTGACAAACGTTCGACAAACAGAGAAATGCACACGTTCTTGTCCTTCGTCTGAACAGGGTTTAGAGGCTAAACATCCCTCATATTTCGATCCGCAATTTTTGTGTTGCTCTCGATTGTTATAGCAATAGTCACATTTCTCACAGTAATAACTGTATGACAGGAATGCAGTGATACTGGTAATGGCATCAAAATGTTGATCGTGATGATAGATGTGAATGTATTTTCCGTCTTAGAAATCTTTGCCTCGTAACAACAGAGGTCCACGCACTTCTTGAGGGTACACATTCAAGGTGTAATGTGGAGCCAAGACGTCTTCCAACTTTTGCATTTCAGGAATGCCACATGGTGTATCTTTAGGTAGCCCCGCTTGCTGTAACAGGAGTTTTACCTCCCTATGTATTTTGGCTTGGTCCGATTGTTTAATAGTTTCCCAGGCTCTTTTCCATTCTGCCGTGTTATTCTTGTCAGCATACATTAGTCCCACCACGATGGCACGGGCTAAACACATTTTGTCTTGAGGATTGTTAATTTGGACGATGCTCGTTTTGGTGCTGCGAAGGTTGTCTACTAAGAACACTTTTCTGCCACGTCCTGTCCCTTGGGGAAGAGAAACGTGGGTCATGAACAATGTCGCTTTTTCATCTGTGATGTGAAACTTGTCGTTGGATTGCTGCACGTGTTGAATCTCGTCGATGATTTTTGAAGGTGTCAAATCAGATGGACTGCTAAACTCGATCCAAACGGGGGACTTCAAACTGTCGTGGTGAATGGAAGGTCTCAAACTATCGTCTTCTTTGGTTTGACATTGCTGTTTCAGATTCGCTAACAAAGAATCCCACACATGGTTATTGATCTCTTCTGCTTTCTCCAGTGGTACGTCGGACTTAAAAACTTTAAACTTCACCGTGTACATGTGGGTTGTAGTTCTAAATTTTCTAGAGGATCGTTTGTCCGTCTCTCGAATGTGATAGTAATTTTTAGGGTTTACTGTTGATAAGTTATTTTGTTTTGGTGTAGACTCACTGGGTTTAGAATCTGGTTTACTCATCTCATCTTTAAAATCAATGGCATGAATTTGAGCCAAGACTTCGGCTACTGTGCGAGGCGATAAATCACGTTTCTGTCTCTTACTCTCTTTTTCTCTCTCGCTGAAATCGTGCGATCGTTTCATCTTGATTGTAAAAAGAGAAATGACTACATTTGAAATGTCATAGACCCTATATATCCATGTCAAATCAGTGCATATATAAAGGGCTAGTGCCTTCCCTCTCAGTATTCATTTTGCTCTCAAGCTGATCAGTACGATGGAAGAATCCTCACAAATCAAACTTCTCATTAGAGCTTTACGAGGTGTCATACGAAATTTTCGTCAGGCAATCCAACGGACTATTCTTCCTCTTTTCGAGATAAAAGTCAGGATATTTGCTATATCTGTAAGAATAAAGGGTATTGGGCTACAGAATGTCCAGACCGTCAAAAACTCAGTGTCAAAAAAGACAAAAGTCGAGATACCTGTTATCATTGTAAAGAGAGAGGACATTGGTCTTCAGAGTGCCATACGAAACAACAGGAGCAGGAGAAGGAGGACGAAGAGGAAAAGAAAGAACACTGAGACAGGAAGAGGGGAAGGAAACTGTGAAAGTGAAGAAATTCAAAAAAAAGAGAGAGTGAACAAAACACAGACACAGAAGAAGTCTATATTTTTTAAACAAGTTTTGCGTCCTGTTGTGAATTGAATTGTACAGAATTGTACCAGAATAGACCAGATTGAAAAACGTAAGTGTCTCCTGGTTTTAATTGTTTAGAATAAGAGTCTACATTCACGCACACACATATACATAAATGCCTTCATACATACATACATACATACATACATACATACATACATACATACATACATACATACATACATACATACATACATACATACATACATACATACATACATACATACATACATACATACATACATACATACATACATACATACATGCATACATACTAAGGGTGATACAAGGGATTTTACCATTTTCATTGATTTTTTGGCAAAATGAATATTATTTCGCTTCGAAAGTAATGAGTAGTTCTGAAAAGGACCGGTGTGTCTTTTGTTTCCTGAGAACACACTCAGGAACGAGAAGCAATTCGCTTTAATTGCTTTATGCCTTTGCCACGGCCAAGGCCAACTTGTGGACTTGCTCTTGTCAATGATTGAGTAGAAATTACTAATGGTGGTATCTCTGGTGTAGTCACGGGGTTAGGTTGCTTGGCTCTGGAAGGTTCTTTTCTCTTCGGTCGTAATAAAGAAGTCTGAAACATATCTTTCAGACTTCTTAACTCCACTAAAATATCCAAGAGTATCGTGACCGTTTGACTTTCACTGTTTTCCTTCTCTACTGCACTTGCTTTCTTTTCTACTGCTTCTTCTTTTTCTTGTCGTTTCCTTCTCGTTTCCTCTTCTTCTCGCTGTTGCTATTCAAGCAGAAATGCTTCTTCTGCTTCTTTCTGTTGCTGTAAAAATTTCCCTAATTCTCCTTTTTGTCTTTGTTTAAAATCGTCGACGCGTGGTAAAGAAGGAGAAATTGGTGAAGGTACTGGTGCCGGTATAAATTCTTGCGAAGTGAGAAAATCTAATAAATCCCAGTTGAAATCAACCTCTTCGGGCAGTGACACTGTGTTCACTTTAGTAGCTGCTGCTATGGCATCGCTTTTCGTCTCCGCAGCTGGTATACCACAAGTCGTTGTCTTTTTAAGTTCCGTCATGTTCGACTCAACAATGTTGCATCAATTCACTGAGCACAAACGCTAGTGAACGTATATAGGAATTGTGACGTCACAGGGAGCTCTCTTCGGAATGGAAGACAGGCTCCCCGAAGTGACCGAATTTTGTAACGCGTATTGGGATTGGTCAACCATTTCAATCCGTTTCGATCCAGTCTTTTCCTATAAATACACGCAGTTCAATTCATTCCCTTCACCTGTTCTCATTATACGCAAAGAAGATGTTGATCGATGTTAAATCCTCTACTTGGGGATCGTCATTGTTTTTTGATTCGGAATTACCCATGTATGTGAAAACAAAATGGACTGTCATCCGGATTAAGGGTGCCACTGTTTGGAAAAGAAGATGTTTTGTGGAAAGAGAAGGCTGTTTGAAGCGGACTCTCATCTTCGGACAAGAAGAGAGATGCAGTTTAAGACAAGCTTTGAGAAAGAAAAGAGCAATGCGATGTCCTGATTGTTAACGGCATGATGTTCACATCATAAACAACGGCCCTTTTCAAGGCCACTTTTTATACCGCGAAAAGATTATACTTTTCAATAACAAATTGCCTGTATGAGTTATAAAACATACATTTCACTACATTCACTAACACGACGAACGCTTGATGTCACAGTACTTGACAAATGCTTGACGTCACAGTGCTTGCACATTGCTACACTGTTGACAAGTGTTCAGTACCGGGATGTCATGTCACCTGGACCATTTCTCTTGACGCTATAAAGACCGAGGGTGTGCTAATACAAAATTCCCATTGACGCTATAAATTCATGGCTGTGCAATTTCGCGCCAAAAATCTTGACGCCAAGTGCCGAAGGCCATATTTTAATGATTACTCCCATTGACGCTATAGGTACCTCCTTCACGACTTACAAGCAAATGATATTGACACACAAGAAATTATAAAACTCAAAAGTTTTATTCTCGTAAATCAACAACGAAGCTTGCATGCTAGTTTTAATTATTGTAGCTTTTCAGTTATTATTTAACACCTGAAAACTCTGAATCTGGAAACGTGAACGATCATATCGTTAACATTAATTATTATTATTATTATTATTATTATTATTATTATTATTATTATTATTATTATTATTATTATTATCATTATTGTTGTAGCTGTTGTTATATTCCATATTGTTACCTGCTGTAAACCGAGATAAGGATTTTATCTCCTGGAAAGATGCTAGCAACCATGCCAGAAGAACTGCAAGGAAAAAAAAAAACAAAAGAACGTGCATTAAAACATAGAACATGTCTAAGTCTGCATGCGCTAAACAATAAAATCAGTTTTTAGCATTCAAAAATGTCATCTCTTTTATTTACATCTGAATCGGTCCTAACAGCAATACATACTCCTGGGTGCTAAGCTATTCAGCTCGAAAAATATTATAGCCTAATTATTATTAAAATGGAAGGAAGTAGAAGGAATGATCTTTATCTTTATTCTGTATATATACATGAAAGAACAAACACACACACACACACATATATATATATATATATACATATATATATATATATATATATATATATATA
>JAEAOA010001254.1:1152500-1250841 GCA_016746295.1 Potamilus streckersoni | reverse complement strand
GTACGTTATTGATATGATTGTGTATTCAGTTTCTGCTATTGTTGCTGGATCGGGATTAATATTATTAATATTAACGATGACAGCTCCAGTAATTATAACAATTATTGTTTCAACTTCAACGACTATAGCAGGTATTTTTAATATTATTGCTAAAAAGATAACTACATGTACGAATGATAAATTGCGCGAGTATATGATATAATTACACACAGCAACAGCAACATACTCTAAACTATTTGGATATATTTCCTTTTATCTCAGTGACGGTAAAATATCTGACGAGGAGTTCGTAAGGATAATTAAAATCTACGATGAAGCATTCAAAATTGTTCGTGATTCTGCTGAAAAAATAAATGGAGAATTAAATAATAATAATAATAACAATAATGTCAGCAACTGAATATCGCTTGGATATTGAGTCAAGAGAGTTGTTACAGCAGATCGTCACTAATACAACTCCTTCAAAAATTACTATGATATCGATAAGTTCAACCAATCCTGAATTTAGCGTTAACTTTCCAACTGCAATTCCAGTAAAAGAGATAGCATTAGCTCAGTTACGTGTTTATTATAGCTGGCCTAATATTAGATCAAAACCATTTGGTGGACAACAACCAAATAATTCACTAGTATTCGCAAATAAAAATAAATCTGATGGAACACCCGATTGGCAAGTAGTTAGTATTCCAAGTGGTAGTTACTAAATAGAGCAAATTAATGAGGAATTCCAGCGCAGAATTAAGTCTTTAACCGGAAAAGATTCCAAGAAAGCAATTACTGTTTATGAACCAACATTATCGTCTTTGATTGAAATACATTCTCCTGATTATACTCTAGATATTTATCAAAGTTCGATTAGATCAGTATTAGGATGGCCTGAAGTTGCACCGGTTTATCAGGTTCCACCAGAACCACAGCGATCCGACTTTATCATAGATGTTAAGAAATTTATACAACTTCCAGAATATAGAAAAAAAATTCCATTTATGGAGAGCGCTACGATACCCAGAACTTATACGAGTCATACTTATTTTATGGGTTTCGTTCAAGGTAAGAAGGACCCAGTAAAAACATTAGCACTTGATGTCGAGCAAATTAACTCATTATCAAGACCGATTAAATCTGAACATGAACGTGTGTTAAATGATCTTAAAAATTTACTTTCCAGCATCAATACATTATATAATGACGATTTTAAAAAATCAGATAATTGAAACAATACAACATCTAAATCAAGTTTCAGCAGACTTAGAATATGTAAATAAGGCTATTGTTGACAGAGAAAAAATAATAAACGTGTCAGTAGATAGAATTTCTAGTTATTATATAGTTAATGAAGATGACCCAATTCAACATGTAAATAATAAGCGATTATTTAAGACAGTATTTCTGAAATATTATGGAACTACAGAACAACAATTATCAACATTTATAATTCCCGAATTCGAATCCAAGAAGTTAAAAAAATCAGTTAGTGATCTTATTGATGAACATTTTAAAAGAATATGTAATTCCTGGAAAAAATTAATTCCACCTCCAGTAGTTCTCAAATATAATAATGACCCATATGGAACAGGTCGTCCTATATCACCTAATATTGTTAATATAACATCCACCATCGCACTAAATTTAATATGCGATATAATTGATAATAACTACAATTTTGACCTCTCTAAGTCTAATCAAGCTCAGCAGGGATATATATTATATTCATCCAGTATTCAAACACTCCCAGGGTGGCTTACTGTATCTGAGCCAATAAATCAAGTTTACCTGCGTGTACATAATACATTATTATCGAGAATGAATTTCAAACTTACAAATAAGGATGGAAATATTATTGACTTAAGAAACGAAACTTTATATATTAATTTATACATACGATCCTAGATTGGTCTAGATAAAATCTTTGGTTAGTTCCCCTTGACCATCAATACCAGCAGGCAGAGTGGAAGGACAACAATTGAGTCGCTTTACGAGTAAACAAAATAACCTTACAAAGTAAGGACAAAATAACTTCAATAATAGTATAACAAATTGAGCGAATATCAATCGATTTAAATTACCGGTTCTTTACCGTATGGAAATATAATTAGTTAGAGACTTTGGTTTAGTGCTATTGACTTTTTTTCAGCCCTCTGAAGGAACCTTTATTTTTTTCGTTAAGGATTCGAGCAAACTTTTGTAGGGTTCACCCTGCCTGCTGCTATTATTCTGTTGGAAATATTCACATTCTATTACGTTATAGGAGAAGTGAAATTTTGATAAACAAATAATTTATCCCTGTTCTATATCAGTCTGTGGGAATTAATTATCAGAGTATGCAGATGTGCCGTTTACATCTAAAGGAATTATTTATTAAAATTATTCATTTGAATTACTAAAGTGCTCATTCACCTTTTGGATTTATTCACATTGATTTATTATTATTATTATTATTATTATTATTATTATTATTATTATTATTATTATTATTATTATTATTATTATTATTATTATTATTATTATTGTCATTGTTGTCTTTGTTATCGGTGTTGGTGTTGCTGTTAACTCAATGAGAGACACACAAAGTATCAATATATTAAATAAAGACATCAAGAAAGAGAGTTTGCGGGACAATGTATGTTCTTTGTGCACTAGAAAGTCATTTGTTCAAATTCTGAGACTGGTGATAAATGCAAAAATATCGTATGGAGAAATACATTCACCGCACTTTGTCAATGCAACACTCCTACCACGAATTTTGGGTATATAGTAATCTTCACCAGCATCGTCAACATTGGCATGATCGGAGCGACTGGAAACGACACATGTTCGATGTTGGGATGCGAGACGTTGTCAACAATTAAGATGTTTGTTCCTGTGAACTCAATGAAAGACATACAAAGTATCATTGTATTACATCAAGACATTCAACACTATTGTAATTATTTCTGAACATCCCATACTTTTGTAATTATGAAAGAACATCTAGGATTCATTGGGATTTAATTCACAACACTGAGTTTCTCTTCGATTTTAGATATCTATTAAACTGCTTGCTGATTTTACTTATACTGTTGGCTTCATTTCTTTCCGATATCTATTTTAAGACATTGAGTCGTAAAAACGGCTTCAATTTAAGCGTAAAGAATCAATACATTCTAAATACCAAGTATGTTTGACTGTTGACATCCGACTGATGTAAGAAAGAGGGTTTTCAGCACAATGTAGAACTGTTCTTGCGCACGAGAAAGTCATTTGTTCAAAATCGTCAGATTGGTGATAAATGCAAATCTATCCCAATATGAGGAATACATTAACCGTACTTTGTCGATGATACACAACTACCACGAAGTTTGGATATATAGTAATATTTACCAGTATAATCAGCACTGGAATGGTGGTCGGAGCGACTGGAAAAGTCACAAGTAGATGGGATGCGTAGTAAACAATTAAAATGTCTTATAAAACCAACAGCAACTGCAGTTACTCAGTAGTTAATCAAACTGATAATGATGTGACAAAAGAGAGTAAAGCCAGAAAACAAATAAGTATATTTTTCTGCAGTTACTTAGTAATTGTCTAATATTTGTTGCATACCGAAAAAATCACAAACTAAAAATATGAAATATCTTCTTTTGTACGTTTAGTGTTGTCTACACCATCATTTAGTATTTGTAGATTGTTTTCCTCCACACAGGGTCGTGTATGACTCCAATTTAGCATAGTTCGGTATCTTCGATGATAAGTTAGACAAAGACGAGGAATAGATCAAATTCATCGCGGAGCTAGTGTTTCACATCACATATATAATTTCAAGAAACCAAGACACATCACGCTATCAGTCTCAGTGCACATTATCTTGCGTTATAACATATCCAGACTGTGTACAGCATTTGAAATTTCTCTTTTCCGAAACAGCTATTCTACTTCAAAGTAAAGAATATAGCATCATCTTTAAAGTAAAGATAAACCTGGACAAAAACTAAAATTGTGGTATTTTAAAAAGGGGTATATCTGATAAGATATGAATATTGGTATTTAGGTGATCACGTAATCGAAACTGTCTTATTAAAGATATCTTGGCTTTCTCTTCTTTTCTAAAACATCAAGGTTTATGTGTCAGAAACTGCTAGCAGCTAAAAACAGCAAAGTTACTTTATTGTTTTAACACTAGACTTAATCGGTTTGGTAAACTGTCCTATAAAACTATTCCGAATAGTTGATACTCTAATAGCATTGCGTTTGAATTGTGCGTCTGTCATTGAAGCAAATATATTATTATTATTATTATTATTATTATTATTATTATCATTATTATTATTATTATTATTATTATTATTATTATTATTATTATTATTATTATTATTATTATTATTATTATTATTATTATTATTATTATTATTATTATCATTATTATTATTATTATTATTATTATTATTATTATTATTATTATTATTATTATTATTATTATTATCATTAAATGAACATCAATCTCTTTTATCCATAATGAATTGCTTAGAATGTCAATGAAAGTAGCAATATATAAAAGAATTCTTAAGTACTAGGTAAAGATAACTAATAAACGATTCCCAGAACAATGTTATAACCTAAGATTGACCGTGACTGTTGGGTGAATAAAGTTAAGAATCTACTGTGAGAGGTTTGGGTTACTCAAGGGGTAGGTGAGGATCAACTATTTTTCACTATACTTAAACAACATTGTAAAATTCATTTTCAACAATAACTTAACAGAGAGTTAAAATCGATGGATAGATTTCGATTTTATAATAAGATTAGAAATAACGCTATATAGATTATAGAAAACTCTTCATACAATGTTAGCTTGTTATGCATGTTCAGCAATGGAACCATCCCCTAACTGAAATATAAATAGGTTAAAAAAATATAGTTTAGGCTAAAATAATGTGCCTTATTAGTGCTGATATAGAAGATAAATTTCACTTTCTTGTTAAATGTCCAATGTATGATAATTTGATAAAGGCCTATGTTACTTCATATCTTCATTTTAATGCATATAAGGTCAAGTTTTATAATGTACTAAAATGTAGTAATAAAATGTGCTATGCGACAGTAAATTGAAATTTTATATCGTTTCTCAGATAATTTGTTAAGTGGTCCTAATTTTATGTTCGGTTTACTCTAAGTTTGTTTCTAAAGAACTAGTTTATATATATATATATATATATATATATATATATATATATATATATATATATATATATATATATATATATATATATATATATATATATATATATATATATATATATATAAACTTTGCACAGCAAATATTAAGATAGGTTGTGATTTAAAGATACGTGGTTGTTATTGCGTTTTTGACTGATTTGATTTAAATTTTCATTTCCCTGTGAGAATGTAAAGCTGTGGTTCCCTGGTCATCATGGACATATCGACCCTATAGCCTAACAACGCAGTTTGAAATGAAAAATAATCGTATTTTGTGATTTGCTAATTCTTAATCCATTTCTGCAGTCTACATGCAATATTTCCATCACTGTATCAATCTTGATTTGTCTTTTTCTGCATGGATGTTTTCCGTCATGTGCGTAGTCATGGATGTTTTCCATGATTGTCTTTGCACATTGACCTAAGGATGTTGTCAAATACGGAAATAAGTTGAAGGAAGAACATTGATGAAAGGATAATAGCGTACTCAGTTGTAGTAACTGATAGGGAGACGACCACATGCAGACTCCACGAATTAAAATTTGAGCATCAACTTTATCTGGTGAAGGCAGCTGTTAAGTTCCTGAGAGTGGAAGTAATGGTCTAAGTAACGAAAGGAAGCAACCACCGGATTATAGCCACGAATCATTCACTGGTTACCATTTGCTTTGAAGAGGGGACACTGACTGCAATTTAGAGAACAGTCGGTATGGTTTGAGGTTTGAGATTAACTCACAGTGGATGAAAGTAAAGATGAAGTTGCATGCGAACTTCCTACGGGAACACCAGCTACAAGAAAGTCCGAAAATACTTTCTAGATCCAATTATTGCTATTAAAATATGTGGTTAGCAAACAACTCATACACCAGTGAACGCCCCACTGAGATAACAGCAGCATTTGGCTAACAGCGTACAACTCTAGTGTTTTAGTTCATGATTTCATTGCAGCTTGGCGCTCCTCGTTTATAAATTTTGACTCTACAGGTAAGTATTGTAGCAGTCGCACATTGCCTAATGGCCAGACGATCCAGTCAGTCATATGGATTTGTGTTGTCTGGTGCGTTTTGAATACTTTGAACAACGGTTATTTGTTGGTTGGTGGTTTGAATCGATGCCTTTAACAGCTCTTTCTATACAAAGATGGATATCTCATGCAGATGAAATGGGGCTAAGTGCATTTCTTAGAGAAACCCCTAAGCTAGCGATCTGCTCTGACCTGGTGTTTATCGCCATGGAGACCATTTTATTACTAATCTCCCGCTCTACCAACTGAGATAATGCAGATCCCGAAAAGTATACACTTATCAACCTGGGTTACGTAATGACTAAGCCTTACCTTTCGTTTGCAGTAAAAACATTCCAGTAGAAACTTTGTTTGTTACAGTCCATTTCCTAAACAATAAAAGATAACGGAGACCTTGTCGTCATTAATACTCTGCATCTGCAATGATAGATCATTTTGCCCCATTTTCCTTTGTTCAAAGTGATGGTGTGTTTAGCTTTGGTGATGTAAAAGTTCATGGAACACCATATCTCCCATTGTATCATCACGATGCTTATTAATAGTACTTTGTCTTTCAGTTAAGCATTTCTTCATTTGACCATGCATACTATTATGTATGTAAACTTATCATATAGAATAAAACACCGTCATGTAGAAGAAACATCAGCATAATACCCAGAACAAAACGTCTATACTATTCCTTTCATCAGAAAAGAACAATAAAAATATGTCGTGACAGTATTATAATGAAATCAAAACTGTATTTTATGACACAAATTGTGTTGCCGTCTTTCTATTAATAAAACAAAACATTGCAAGATAATTTTTAATAATTTTAAACATATTGTTCTATATCATTACAAGAATATAAAGTTTATAACACTCGTGATAAATATGTTGAGCAATTTTATTTTCCAACAAAATATAGCCAAAAAGATCAACCAAATCGTTTTCGTTTTCTTTCATCTTTCTTATTTTGTTAACGTTTGTTTGTAAATCATAACATAGAGATCTGCAAATGTGAATTCATGATCCCTAATCCAGATGCAAATGAAATATATAGCTAGTCAGGGTTTATGCATGTTGTCATAGTTTAATGAGATGATGTTCAATTTACAAATCTAAGTTTTTTCTATAACAGGTTAGACAAGAAGCAAATATAAGTCATAATATAACGAACTTCTATCTTGCTGAAAACTAAGAAGTTCATCCAATAATTATAAACGCAAACATGTTTTCTCTTCAAAATATATTTTGCTATTTTACTTAGTATGCTAAACAAATTGTTGCACTCTATTTGATGTGAATGTGTTTCTTAAGGATTCGCTGAAGACATAAGAAAGAAAAAAAGAAAGGCGTCAAATAAATAAAGCAAAATTGCAATAAAGAAATATGTGGCCAAGGTAACTCATTACATTAAAGAATATGTTGTATCAAACGGGTAGAATACAATATTACACACACATTAAGAATGGAAGCATAGTTTGGGTTTTTAAAATACAATTGAAAATGTAATGATCATTGCCCTTTCATTTTATTAGATGTTATCTGAAAGCTGAAAATCTAGAAATTTTCAAATACGGGTGCGATAAAAATATTCCCTTTATCTGTTATTATATGAACATAAATGAAAATAATTTAAAAATAAATCATGTACATGTATGTCTCCTAATTTTCTTTGAAACATGCAGATGTACTAACGATATAGACAACAAAGTAGATAAATATTTGTTATGACCTGTTTTCACTCATTGCATGTAAAATATAAAATCTGAAATGTCAGGACAAACATATTCAAAATGCAAGATTAAAACCAGAAACCATATCTATTTATATACTTTTCTAACGATATGTTAGTTTTAAATCTCAGTAGTTTCAAGTTCTAAATCATATAGAAAACCGCGATTGATATGTACATTTGTATCGCCCTGCTTGGGCAGGGCTGTCTGCTTTTGAGCATCGTGTTCCCGTAAAGCTGCGTCAAGAGGGTCAATGGTAGACAAGGAGTAGTAGTCCCCGCCGTATATGTCCATAGTTACTTCCCTTTCCTCCAGTTCGTCTTTGGGTATTTCTCTCTTAGTGTAATCAACTTCATTTTCATCCAGTGAATTGTGACTTAAATTTGTAAATAAATATATCAAATGCAAGGAACAATATCACACTGTTCATTGAACTTTAGATAATATTGCATCAAATGTAATAATAATTATTAACCGATATGGAGTGAATATCAGAGTACATTTGAGTTTTATTCTCAGATTCATTCATTGTAATAGTAGTACCAAATTCGTATTGAAGAGTAATATTTAAACTTATAATTATATTTATCACAAAACAATAAAATACATTTCATTGGATATGCATTTGGCATACCTAACAATTAACAGTATAACTTAGAAAATCCATAGCTACATACAAATCATAACTGAAAATATAGCATCGTATTGGTTTTTCAGTTTCAACCATGGAGACATAATTTGTTACTTGCAAAGCTTTATCAAGCATTAACATCACAAGTAGGGTAATATATGACAAAAGCTAATTAGTATTACGTAAAATGACGAAATCAAGTCAGGAGGTAGTTTAAATCACCAGAAAATGGTAATAATTGATTGTTTCAAACTGTCCTAAATGCGTACTTTAAAAAAGACTTAAATTTGCTATCTTCGTGGTTTTCCATTTACTGGTTTCAGCCATTTGATTACTTCTGGCCATCTTTGCACCTGTGCTGTGAGCACCTGTAGTTTTTAAGCTCATAACAAAGTATTCCTGGTGTTGGGACTAAGTTTATAACTTTCTGAATGAAAATCTTAACATTACCTTGTAGCATCAATTTCGTCGTACCCTGGAGGTGCTGGCTCAGCTTTGAGAAGTGGATTTTCCCTGTAAAAATGGTACCGACAGAGGCATTGCTGTAAAATCGTTCTATACCGACATACCCGTTTATCAATCTTTCCAACAAATGATTTTTTAAAAAAAACAAACATTGGCCTTCAATTATATGTTGCAAAACTACTGAAATCTGATCTGCTTTTAATGGGCTTTAACTGTCTAAGATGTTTGCTATGAACTTTCCCTTAGTTTAAAGAAGTCAAAAGGTATCAATGTTGCAAAAGTTTTTTAAAATTATAAATGCGTCATTGATCATTTTCTTTATGTTTTCTTTAATGTAGTAAAGACAGTTAAAATCAAGAATACTATATCTACTGCGTTTATAATTGATCAGTTCCTGACAATTAAATATAGTATTATTCAAATTCCGCACCCTTGTCACACAATATTGGAATACATGGGCTTTAACGTTTTAAAGTACTTTGAAGTTTTCTACACGCTGATTATATCGGCATGCTAATAAAATTTGCAGTACAATAAAATGTTTATAATTGCGTACTTTCTTCAAAAACGCAGTTTTTTCTCAGAGAACAGTGAGGTTGTTCTCCTCTCAAAGCATGAAATGACAATTTGATATCTGGATGACATATAACTTCATTTTACAATTTCAATATTTAAGTGTCTAATCAAAAGTCTTGGAAAACTTTTCTAGATAAGTGATTACCTGTTTGCATACACGTTACATCCCGGAACAGTAAAATCTTCCTTCTTCAAGTTGTTCATTTCTTTCTCTATTGAAATGGAGTATACGGTAATTATTTGTAGTTAAAACAGTAAATATCGTTAAATAGTTATTTTTGTGGCGAAAATGCTTCTTTCAAGAACAAGTGTTTTCACAAAAATATTTTTCAAGCTCGAATTCCGCATACATAGTGTTAATATATAATCGAGTTTCTTTTATTGACTATTTAATTGGTAAAATTGCACTTGTTATTTCAAGTAACCACAGGTTACTAGATTTCTTTATGTCAGAGTATCTCATAAGCTGATTGTTGTAAAGAAAAAGCAAACAAACAACCTCTATCTTACCAGTCTTCAATAAAAACTAAGGAAACGTTTTCCGATAGGAGTGGTATTCGTAACAAAGCTCTTACATCCTGCCAAAGGCATTGTCGGATGAACAAGCAACCAAATTAAAACTTTACATGTAGCATTAGACCAAAGTTTTTCTAGCATACAAATAATTGCAAACATTAAAGCAGTTTAAATTAAGTCACATATATCTACATATTAGACCTGGAAAATATAAATTGCAAAGCACAATGAACTGGCTTTTTTATAGCCACTGGAGTTCCTAATATGGCTAGTTATACTGCCATGTGAGAACACCGCAAGAAAATATCGCACTCAATGTCTTGTGCTGGAAAACTGGTCTCAATCCTCTAAGTTTTAGGGAGGAACGTAAACCACATTTTATCGATCTATCGCTGATTGCAGGTACTGCATGCAACGCTAAATTAAACCAAGACATCATATAGGTTCAAAGTCATACCCTCCCAGAATTACTATCACCAGATGCATGTTCTATATATCATGAAATGCTCAACATTTCGGTTGAAGCTCCTCCAAACAAATCAGATAAAAGCAGAACGCAGGAAATCTCTGACCTCAATCTGTACTCGGAGGAGAAGACACTTACTACCGCCATATCAATATACCGGCATCCAGAAAAGGCAGGTCTGTTATTCACCGATTCCGACAGCTTGCTTTTATAGACTGAGACTGCAGATGTCTATTCCGTTAAGGCTCAAAATGCCAGTCTCAACAACACGAGTGAATATCCCGTAAGCTCCCATTCTACAGCATGGTCAAAAACAGTAGTAGGCGAGTTATCGATTACTGTGCAGACCAAAGTGGACAGCATTCTGGAGGCTGACAAGGTAGATAATTTAGACATTTAAAGTATTTTATGGACGGTATTAGAAGTCTTTACTATCTTTAACGCTTTGAACAGGAAGCAAAACGATTTACATCTCATGGCCATCCAGCTAAACGATCAAGAAAAATGAGAGCCTGCGGTATCAAGAAACTAAACAACGGATTGCCCAGACGTTATGACTACGCAGGCATGTTGTCACTACATTAAGGAACATTATGTCCTGGGCAAGCGATGTTATCAGGAAAACGATCTGGGTGTGGTAGCTGAGTATAATTAGGCACACTTTGTAGTTCCTCGCAAAGCTGCTAGAAAGACTGTATATAGACGGCTGACCTAGAATGTCCAGCGTATTAGCCACGGTGACCAACAATCAGAAGATCTGGGTTGTCACCGGTGTCATTGTCTGTTTCTTTTGTTATTTTATGTATTGTCTGAAACTAAGTACAAAAATAACACGAGAATCATCAAATTTAGTAAACTTAAACAAATAATATACTTCCCTAGAATACAAAGTGAAAATTTAAAAAGAACTTACACTATTGTTAAATCTCAAATAGTTATAAAAGCTCTATCACAAGTATATAGTGTTCCAAATGAATTCCATCTTGAATGTACCTAGATCTATATTAGTGTTGATGTGCTAACATTCTTGGTGTATGGCAATGATATAATCCAAACAAACCGTCAATAAAGGAATTCACAATAATCCCAAAATAGTGATTTAGGCCGAACAGTATCAAAAAGCACTTTGTAATTCCAATGATAATTTAAATAATTAATTAATCTGAAATAAAAATTGAACATAACTAAATGATTGATTCCACTTCAGATATTTAGATAATAATACCTAATTATGTTCGTCGCTACCTTTATAAAATTTAAGACACAATGAAAGGATCAGGATGAGGGTCAAAATATGCTTGCCTAATGATAATTTTCTTAATATATAACCTATATAGACAAAAATAGCTATGTGGGATGTTAACGTATTGCTTATTTAGTCGTTCCAAAAGCCACTAGCTGATGAAAAAGAAGATTACGCTGATAAGCACACATTCCACCAGTACTAACAGTTTCAGCTGTTCATGCTGTTTTCATCTTTCTGACACTTCAGGACGGTGAAACAGGTTTTTCTGGTCTTGTGTTTCTCTTTTAGCAGCCTGTTTAGTAGACACACAATAACAACAGCATGCACAACATATACCATCGCCTGATTAGATGTAGTACGTAGCCAAAGGACGCAAGCGTTATATCGTGGCTGACAATGCATGAACAAAATGAAACATGAAGCCAACACTTCATAAGACAATGGAGATGGAAACAAACCGAGCCAACACTGGTGTGTCTGTGTGCAGAAAGAGCTGACCAGAATCTTTTCCTTGTAATTCGTATGTCTCCGACAGACGCGTGACCTTATTAATAGAATAAGCCACGTGTCTCAATGTTTGGATACTTGAGTTATACTGGAAACAAGATATATTCTGTCGCAATACTATAGTCTGTAAGAAAAAAGTAACACACAATCACAACCCTTGGACGGAATAATGATTGCAACTCATAACGGGCCTGTTAAAAGACCACTCACTCCCTATATAAAGATGGCAGGGAAACTGCCACTACTTTCACCACATTCCCGACTATCCAGTGACAGGCTGGTATTGTGAATAATGCATATGTACTACTCATCAATTAAGCATTCCTGTCACTCTTCTCATCGATTAACTTCAATAATGTCTCAGCATAGAAAACTCCAATATCCTCGTGATTTTTATCTGAAAATGACTTGCATACTTGAAGACAACTCATGTGCTAAATTAGTAGAGGTCATAGTGCCACCTCCAATAAAAGTACCAATACGTTGTGAACAGTATAGTTAGAACAGGCAACATATTATGCACCTAAGTTAGTCTTTTGTGAATCAAGATCGCTATGCTTTTACTGGTACCGGCATTTCTGTCCCTGTTCCACTCCTAAGATATCTTCGATATTTTTTTTGTTTATCCCCTATTAGCAAAATAAGCTAATAAAACCACAACATCAGTATATGTTCAGACTCAATTTAAACAGTACTTCAGACCAAGTATCGAGGACGCTTAAAGCCAGCCAAATAACAAGGACTAATTTAAGGTCATACTCAGTGAGAACTAAAAGTACATTCTCCGACCAAGGAAACATTCAATCTAAAACAAACACAGCAGGTTTAAATGAACAAATAATAGCCAAATGAGAAGTTGAAAGCAACGTCAAAGCTAAAGATGTGGTCATGAAAAGTATTGCTGGAAAATATACATAAATTTAGCTGAGTGGTGGTCGCGGAGACGATGGAAACAGCTGAAGCGATGAAAAATCAGAGATAACAAAACAGTTTAAACGACACCTTTCAATCTTTCAGCAGAAAACAATGCATTATGCCTATGGCCAGCGCGCCTCCATTCTATGATACACTATGACCACCTAAACTCGCTGCTACGTAGCGCATACATATATGTTTTCCTCTTTTTTATGCAGCCAGGATATATCTTGAAATTAGCAGAGGAACTAAGGGCACATATTCACGCTTGAAAATGCACAGTAGAGTCTTGCGCGGTATAGTAGACACGCATTCCAAGTCTTTTCAGTTTTTAAATGCACTTTATCAATCGCCTTACCTTATTGCAAACAGTGCACACAGATGATCAACTCATTTCTATGTTGCATTGTAGTGTTCTGTCTCAAACTGACTGTGAAAGAATTTAACTGACCAAACTTTCGGTCGATTTGTTAAGTATTTGACAAGAACATCGACATGTTATGTTGATGGTCAACACAGTGGGTGGGGGGCAGTTAATAAATGCAATGTGCAACTATTTATCATTTCGATAAAAGTGTCGGCTAAGTTCTATGCCAGTGAGAAACGTCCACTGTACATGAACATAACCTCGTATCCAGCTGTACACTTGACTTCGAGATGCCCAATCTGGTTAGGTCCGTTGCCGGAGGATATGACAGCGCTGAGAGGTCTGCAAAAGATGTAAACCATTCTCGCGTAGCTGAGCCGTCTGTCTGCCCTCAGACGTCAACCATTCACACAATAATAGGTGGACCATACTGAACATCTTCTGACAGGACAGGGGCGTTGAGCAGTCAACTTTGTCCGATGAGGTCAGGCCACTAACACTTCCTGTTGCCATGGAACTCTTCAGAACATGTATGTCAACAACTGTCCGCTTACAAAGTTTCCCGAATCTGCAAGTTGCTGATGATGACGCGGTTAGATGGCTGAGCACGCAATGCACATGATAATAATGACTATAATTTCATTAAAGACAGGTATACGTTTTTCACAAAGAATCATGGTTACAACTAACACAATAACAAAACATTTCTAGAAACCTGGATCGGCACGTACCATAGCAATCATATGGTTAAAAATATTTCATTGTTGTATTTTGAACACCTGTAATCAAATTTAATGCATTAGCAATCATTAATATTTGATTTGTGGTTTCAATGCTGGCATAATACACGTTTCGTAGGGGCCCCGAGTGGCCTAGCGGTCTAAAGCGCTGTCCGTTTCGGATCACTGCCATCTCACCGCTGTCTGCGTGTGTTTGAGTCTAAGATTCGGCGAATGTGGATATGTTGTTGTTGTTGTCGTCGTTGTTGGGCTTAACGCTATTTTTCAGCACACGATAGGCTATTCATGGAGGCCAGTATTAATGGTGGAGGAAGAAACCGGGAAATCACATGAAAGAACCACCGACCAACGAGAAGCTACTGGCAAGCTTTCTCACATGTCCACATTCGCCGAATCCTAGACTCGAACACACGCAGACAGAGGTGAGATGGCAGTGGTTCGAAACGGACAGCGCTTTAGACCACTAAGCCACTCAGGGCCCCGAATGTGGATATGGTAGAAAGCTTGCCAGTAGCTTCTCGTGGGTCGGTGTTTTTTTCCGGTGATTTCCCGGTTTCTTCCTCCACCATTAATACTGGCCGCCATGTATAGCCTATCGTGTGCTGAAAAATGGCGTTAAGCAACACAACAACAACACGTTTCGTAGTTTTTGTAAGATATACTTTTTACATTCAGATTCGTTTTGAAAAGTACTGTTTAACTGTACTTTTTTGGAATACTTTAGTATGATGGAAAGTCGGTGATTTATGTGAGGGACAAGTGATCAGCTTCCTATAATAAATAATAGAGCGTATTGTAATATGTAAATAATGTCATTAACAAAGAAAAATGATTAAAATATAAATCGAAAACCTTGATGTCACTACACTCAAAAATAAATGTTAAAGACTGAAAAGTTCCTATGACGTAATATAACATAACTAGGCTATGTAAAGTGACGCGAGTAATGAAACGTACCGGTAAGTACAATATACAACAGTATGATACACACAAGTAGCATATTGAATAGCCTCAGCAGGTAGGTGGCCAGGGGTCAGCACCTTATTATCGGTTGCTTATTATATATAGACTGTGCTGAAAAACACTTGTCTCTCCATGCAAAAGCAAGCACATTGGAACTAGGTGTTAGTATGTATTATATAATATAAGGAACCTTCTAAAAGCTTCTATAATAATAATAATAATAATAATAATAATAATAATAATAATAATAATAATAATAATAATAATAATAATAATAATAATAATAAAAATTAAATTTGCGTATCAGAAAAGCATTAGTAATGCGTACACGTGTTTTATATCATCTCTTATTTATATCTTTTGCTGAATTGAACATTTAAGAAACTAATGTTTTCTAATTCAGGTGCACTTTGGTTTCAAAAAAAAGATAGAAGAGTGAGATAAACTGTACACAAATTATAATTTAAAACAACATAGACAACAGTTTGAATGTGATTTTCTTTAAAATAGGAAATATTACTGCTGCAATCCTGCTGCTTTAAAAGTACTTGCAACTACCTAGCACTAATATTTGTATACTAGATATCCTCTAGCATTTCGAATGGGTGTCAAATACAACATTTAAGCGAAACCGCCTATACTTTGCATGAGTCGACTGAACAACAAACAACGTAATGTGCAGTAAATAGGATATGCTTAAATTTATTTGTCACTTTATTAGTTATCTAAAATTATAAGCGTATTCACTCTTCCAAACACAACTCTGTGTCATAACTTACCCGTTGGCATTGCAGCCCTCAGTTTTCTCTTATATCTAAACAAAATGACAAAAATAGAATCGTTATTAAACAAATAGTCACCATGTGTCTTTAAAATGGTCTCATAATAATTTTGTCGGGTCTTATGCCATTTAAATAAATAAATGTTTCTTTTTCTGTAAGTAAGGTAGCAGTCAGGTGAATGAGGAGAATATTATGGTCATATTTCTGGTTAAAAAAAAAAACAATATACTTCCATACTAACGTATTCTCCATGTGATAATAAAAAAATTGTAATTCAAAAATTCTTCATTTCAGGATTCTATCAGTATTTCATAGTATATAAACATGAAGCATGGAATTAGTATTGAACCACAATACATATGAATTTGTTTTCTTTTTTTAAAGAATAAGATTTTAAATAGAATCGAGCTACTGAACATCATTAGTTATTACATGGTAAAGATAATACATTGGTGTGCAAATAACGTAACAATGTACTAGAAAACAGTACTGTGTCTATTCCCGATCTAAATATGAGTACTAGAAAACAGCAGTGTCTCTTTCCGATCTAAATATGACTATATTATTTTCTTGATTTTGATTACAATAATATTGATTTATTATTATGTCAAACATACATGTAGTCATCATCATTAGCATCAATCCCCTAATACAAGAGCTCTAAAAAGATATCTCAAGATAAAACAAAGGCATTTTTTAAAATAAATATTCAAGAATAGTGTAAGACAGTTTAAAAAGGAAAGCCTCAAAATTTTTTTATAAATTATAAACGTTTAAGATTCCGTTGTATTTTCCTGACGAACATTGCCTTGGCCTTCGCAAATTTAATATTACATCCCTCTTTGTGATAAAAAAGTCATAAATTCACATACAGCATTAAATAAAATAAAGCTATTAGTAGTGCATATATATCATGCCATGGAAATGTTTGTTCATAAAATAATCCCGTGAAAGGTAATTTGGATGGAAAAACTATGCTACTCACCTGTTAGAACTGGAAAAGAACATATATCCCACGATGAGAATCACCAGAGCCAAAAGACCAATCACTGCAGCCAAGACATATGTTGTTTTAGTTGATTCATTCTCGGGAAGGTCAGATTTCAGGCTTGACTGTGGATAATGAAGACCATTTGTTTTTGATATATTATTTTGCGTTGTAAGTAGTTTAGGTTTTTATCAAGTGAAGTGAAGTTTTAAAGTTATCATATCTTTAAAATGTGTCACCAAATCTATATCATTCTCTTTTATTTTTCTTCTTATACTTATTATTATTATTATTATTATTATTATTATTATTATTATTATTATTATTATTATTATTATTATTATTATTATTATTATTATTATTATTATTATTATTTAAAAACTCTCCCAATTGCAATCATAATGCATGTCTTACAAATTTCACGTTGTCTTCAATGAAACTTTTGAAGATCTATAGTCTAATCAGCTTTATACTTACCTCGATACTGATAATTTTATTTTCGAATCGAACATTGTACAGTTCATCAGCATGTCCGTCGAGAAATCTGTATATATAAAAAAGAAAGCTGAACTTTGTTAATGCATTCTTTCCATGTTATCACTGAAATATATGATGGCGAATGACACAGTATAACGTCTTTGTGGGCAAATATTTAATAACAATGCATTTCATAATGATTTATCTCATAAACAAAGAAATTTCAATCATCAAGCAATAATGGGAAAAATACAGATACATCGATAATGCAATCCACTCACATTGAGTGAATGAATCTCATTCATTATTTTTGTTTGTTGTGACTTACACATATAATAACTTATTTATCGAGTCATCTCGCCCATATAAGTACTTAATGTGCCACCTATGATTTTAACGTAAATCTCTTAACACATTCACGTCATTTTACATATAAAAAAAGATATTCAAACGAGAAAGGGAAAAGTACAAAAACAAACATTACAAATCAATATTCATTGTTAAATCATTTTGAAATAGGCGTCTCTTTTCTGTATCTCGATGAAAAGTAAACAAACCTCTTTGCTTCATCAGCCGACAGTACTCTATTATTTTCATATTCAGCGATGTGGAAAAACAGGTCAGCTCTGAAATATAATATCTTTTAAAAGTAAAAAATTGTATTTAAAATCTAAATTTTTTGTATTGTTAATAAATGCATTGTATAAATACAAAACAGGAAATTATTCAAATTATGATAAACTGTCCTTTTAGTATATTAATTATTAATACGGCCAAGAGTTCTTATAAACCTTGATGCATCATGTATGTAATACATTACAAAAAGGTGCCCAAAAAGATTTATGCATGCTCCACTATTGTATCTTTTGTTTATTATTATTATTATTATTATTATTATTATTATTATTATTATTATTATTATTATTATTATTATTATTATTGTTGTTGTTGTTGTTGTTGTTGTTGTTGTTATTATTATTGCTATTACTTTTGTTGTTGTATTATTGATATTCCATACGTTTATTTTAGTATAACAAAACTAATTCTTTATCTTACACTTCTAAAGAAATTAATATTAATTTACATCAGATGAACCTATACTATAGGATGGTTGCATGGATGCACCACACAATGGCTATAAATAAAAAACGGAAGAATATTAAAATTACCTCGCCAGGACAGACGAGATATCCACAATTGCTTTTAGTCAATACGTGTATTACGTTTATAGATAATCATAAACACCTCGGAGAACATCTTACATGTGGCAGTTGGGATATATTTGCCCACATAGTATGGGGCGGGTGTAATGAAAGGTTCTAACCGAGCGGACTTGAAAATAAGCAAAACAAAGCAGCAATAAGTATATAAATACATTACTTGTATGTAAAAGAGCGTAGAAAAGTCTACAGGTTTGCTCCATTGTTTAAAAACGTTAACCATATGACATTTTTTCCACAATCTTTTGCTCCGCATGGGTCAGAGTTATTCTTTAACAAACAGTTTGAATCTGAGACGTTTCTTAGTCGTTTTGCAATTTTAAAAAACTCCTTATTTACATCCGAATATAAAAGTATAAAAAAATCTACCTCATAATATAAGAAATACCCACAATATATATGTCTTCTAAAGAGATTTAAATGTAAATAATAAAGTTCTATCTTACTGCTCCATAGGTGAAATACACTGAGAAATAACTTTTCACCGTTTTAGTTTGATCTCTACAGGATCTTATTGTTTTCAATCACTTACTCAGTTTCCCTAAGTCAAAAGAAACAGAAGACCAGGTTTATGCGACTGCGAACTATACAATGTCATCAACTATATGTATGTATGTATGTATGTATGTATGTATGTATGTATGTATGTATGTATGTATGTATGTATGTATGTATGTATGTATGTATGTATGTATGTATGTATGTATGTATGTATGTATGTATGTATGTATGTATGTATGTATGTATGTATGTATGTATGTATGTATGTATGTATGTATGTATGTATGTATGTATGTATGTATGTATGTAAGTATGTATGTATGTATGCATGCATGAATGCATGCATGCATGCATGCATGCATGTGTGTATGTATGGTATGTATGTATGTATGTATGTATGTATGTATGTATGTATGTATGTATGTATGTATGTATGTATGTATGTATGTATGTATGTATGTATGTATGTATGTATGTATGTATGTATGTATGTATGTATGTATGTATGTATGTATGTATGTATGTATGTATGTATGTATATTATTGTTGTTTTACGAACAGGTATCGATACCCAAAAAGAATCAATCAAAAGGGAAATTATAAGTAGATTCAGGACTTTATTCGAAGCAGGAATAGTCTGCTCATGTTGAATTCCTGCCAGAGAACTTTTCAGACGATTTTTATGTCTTGACGTTGCTGAGCGTTACTTAGAAAATTTTGTAATATATTCCGTATTGGAATTAACATCAGAAACCTTGACCGAGTTCACCCTTCCAATTTCAATAACCAATCTGGCCCTTTTCATAACGCACTTAATCAACCAAGAAATATGCAAAATCTTCAATATCCAATTTTGTTTCTGTAGTTGGATAGGTATACAAACTTAACGACTTCTTCTTCTTTCTTTATTCTAAAGCTCATTCAAACCTTTCACAATTTTTTTAGTATGCAACCGCCGTAAACATGAAAGTCAAGTACTGAGGAGACTCAACCTAGCCTACGTATTGAACGTATTGACAGTAATATAACTGTTCAAACAAACAATATTAAGTAAAGGTGCTAACAAATGAAAAATTGCGACAAGCGTCATTGGAAAACAACCAGCCCATAGAAGCTGTATAGAGATTACTGCGCAGTAAGAGATTACTACGGATTAAACTGCCAAAAAAAACCCCGAACAAATGGAGAGAAAAACAAATCCTAAAACCCAAATAAAACAGAAAACAAGTATATCATTAACAACAATATAGCATATAATAATTACATACAAGGATGTATGATAGGGTGGAGATGGGAAAATTTTCTACAAGAAAGGAAAGTACGTCCGCACTCCAGAAAGAAATTGACTCAGCTGATGCATAAGTAGAGAGAATCCCTCCGAGAGCTACAGGTGCGAAAGCATTGAGATTCATTGGGTAAAAGCGTGATAAAAAAACTTCAAATATATTGGCCCTTAACAGCGTGTTACCAGACTGATCTGGTGGGAAATTGTAGACCCAATCAAGCCTCCCATAAATGTTCTTATGCGATCGTAAATCGTTTAATCAGACTAAAAAAAATCTCTTATATACACAATCTGTGTAAGAACTGGATTTTCTCTCGAACAAACAAAATTCATAAATTACACGTGACCTAATTTAATTGACACACATATCATACAGATGAAACAGTCTTGACATTTCCGACAAGGAAAATTGACATCACACTGGCTTGCCAGGGTGTTACCCTTAGTGGTGTCTACAAAATTACGCAAGTGTAATGATTTGAACATATGCAACAATCGTTGGTTGATATATTCTTAGCAACCTGATGATGCTATTAGAAAAGATTCGCACTTCTCGCTTAGAGCACCATTGCACAATAATGAAGTACTGCACATGTATATTCAATGTGTCGCTTCTGGGAATCCTATTTTCTTTCTTATACGGACATCGGCAGCATAAACTTCTAAATGGATTAAATATCTGAGAAATTAATATATTCCGAGCCTTGACGCAGAGCATTAATTACAAGAAGAAACAAAAAGCTGCGAGAGCATACAAGTTGACCCCACGATCACATGATTGCTGGAAACGTACTTTTGTAATAAAGTTTCAGCAGTGTTAATGTTTTGTTCCCTCAATAAGTTCCAAGATTTCAGAACACCACTAAAAGCAACAATTTTCACTTAAGCCAGTACAATATGAAATGTTTGTCAAAGTTAAATTCTTCCATTATAAGAATGAAGACCTAGTAGACTGAATTACAGCCCTATAATCTGATTATCCTAGCATTCACAGAGTTAGTGAAATAAACTTAAATTATAACATGCAAACATTGTCAGTGAAGTTAGAAATACTGGTCACAGTGACCTTTTTTGTGATAAGGCGGTAGGACCAATTAAAATGCATTCCCATACTTTGTTTTTATGGTTTCAGTTGTAACAGCTTGTATAGAGGGTGTAAATAAATCCGGCGCGAAAAGCCAAATGTTACTTAAGAATGTACAAATCATGTACATGTATGTCTTAAGTTGACCACCTTCGCGATAGATGATATGAAACCATCTTCAAGCTTTTCCTACTAATTTGCAAAAAAGGATGGGTCAGATATATATGTATATGATTTTTATATGAGTGGATGCCGACACAGGCATCAGTACAGTAACTCTCTCTCTACTGATTTGTAGAAACACTTCAGGTCCTAATTTGCGCTAAGGTCGTCTTCAAAAATTCCTATTATCTTGAGACTTTTACGTCATCTGTTTTCAGTACAGTGTAAGAGATTAGGAAATATAAATAATAAACAATAGTTATTTGCATTATTCTCATATCTGGGAAAATCATCAACGCTTATTCTAGAGTAAGCCTTAATTTAAGATAATATGAATGTATTTAATTTTTGTACATCTGTTAAAACTTTTTAATAAAAAAATATTTTTTCTTCATCCGTTCGTCCTTAGTTATCGAAGACGACCATGATTTGTGTGAGTGCCCAGATGGCGTGTGAAGCCAATCTGTGCTCTTAAGAGTCTAGGGCAGTGAGGGCAGGGAATATGAAGAGCGTCGGATCAATGAGGCCAAATATAAACGTGAGCAGAGGAAGAACAGAACGAACGCAAACCCTCAATCGATCCAGGCTCCGATAATTCCCTACCCTCACTTCTTCATCCATAGGTGGTAAGAAAGATAGTATTTAACAATTTCATTCTGAATACGAAATCTTTAGATGTGACGTAAAATCAAGCCTAGGTACTTACTTGTTTGTTTCTACTTTACCATCGTCTGTCATGTGGTCTTCAATGTTGTCGTATACGAATAATTTACCGGTTACATTACTGCAGGCACTGCGAATATATCAGATTGTTTAAGCGAATGATTTGACATAAATAAAAACTTAAACAAGACCTACAAAAACAATTTTTCTTTTTTTGAATTCTCTGTAACTCTTACCAATTTTACTCATAACACATCAAACATACTTCTCATTTGAAAATCAGTAACCAACTGCAATTTGACCAGATTTTGCTTTCCTAGCTTACACACACCATAAAAATAAAAATTAAATTAAAAATAACAAACTCGTGGTCTAAATAAATAAAACTGTTGTAATTTATGTTAATTGAAATTGAAGACCTCTCCAAACAAATACAACTTTATACTCAGTAAGTCTTTCATTGTCCTGAAAAAGCACTTACTTGTAACGATTCGTCATGGTATTGTTTACATGTAAAATATTTCATCTCATATTTAAGCATATGATCAACATGATATAGAATCAATTGTTCTTTGAATGTTTAAAATAATTTGATGAATGAAATGTTGACGCCATTAAAGTGTATTTATAGAAAACCATGCAAAACGTGTGTCTTTTTTCCTTGCCCTCTATTTCCAGTAAGCACTTCCTCAAATTCTAATAATCTATGTACCTGTTCAAAGTAACTAGAATGAGGTTAACATATGCAACAAGAAACTAAGAAAAATTCTGTCGTTTTTTATAACACGTTACCTTAATATTGTATCCTTTGTTAAAGCAACCGTTGTTCTATCTCCCAAAAAAGTCATTTTTAAAACTTGCGAGTCAGCAATCAAAAAGATCTGCAAATAAAAATGTTGACTACAGGACATTTACTTGCAAACAATACAGATGAAAAAATGAGTTTAAAAATTATGAATAATGTAATGAAGATTAAAAAAATTACAAAAGAAAGTGAATAGGAAATATATTAATAACGGTAAGCTTGCCAATATGTGTTGATGTGTCACATAAACTGAAAGATGTATGACTGATATTTACTAATAACAATTAACAATTATTCAATTAATCAGATATGCATGCAGTGTGTTTATTGGTTCTTAAATTAAAAACGCTTGTTACAAAAAGCTAGATCAATGACAGTATATAAAATAAAAATACAAACTTCAAACTGAAATGTGAATTTCTCAATATTCTTTGCATATGTTGAAAATAATATGATCAACATTTTTGACTGCTCATTTTGCAACAACCGATGATTTTAATTCTAAAGCACACACATAGCTTGACTTTAATTCTTTGAACAGATACACATTCTTTCAGGGACACATAAGGGATATAACGTCGGTAGCAAATAGATAGGTTAGACATGCACAGAGAGCAAAATGCATACCTGAATGTAAGCGGAACTATTTCCTGCCCCATCCCTCACTAGGACATTCAGATTGAAAATCCCCGACATGTCTTGAGTGTACCACATATTGTTGACAACAGTACCATTTCCGGTAACGCATATCGCACTGTTGCAGCCTTTTTCCCACTTTTTATTGCTTAACAAATTATTAATGTCTCCCGTCATGTTAAGTGAAACCATTTGGAAGACCCACTTGTTAATGCCATTTTGAGGCAAATCCTTGTCAGTGACTTTACCCTGTAAATAATACAAGAACAAGAAAATGTAAACCACAAATTGTTGTGACTTTTTTCTTCATATTTATCTATTTAATTAAGAACATATTTTAAATTATATAACGAACAATGTCGATTAACCTATCGTCTTTATGTATCTTCTTGCAAATGAAATAATTCACCAAATAGTTCTAAACAACTGGAGCTGGATTTAAACAGATAATAATGTTTAAAAAAAGATTATAAATGTACTCTAATATATTTCAACAGCTATTTACAAGTAATTTTGTTTACGTCCAATGCAGCTATTTTATCAAAAGACCAGACGTTATCCTATATTTTTATTTTATGATGGTCTGCTCATTCCTAATTTTATGGAACATAAAGCTTATCTAGGCACTTTAAGTATGACAATCCGGTAATAACATTGTTTTACGTTGATTTAAAGTAGGTAGGTTTTAGCTTATCTAGGTGACTAGATAGATAGATAGATAGATAGATAGATAGATAGATAGATAGATAGATAGATAGATAGATAGATAGATAGATAGATAGATAGATAGATAGACAGACAGACAGACAGACAGACAGACAGATAGATAGATAGATAGATAGATAGATAGATAGATAGATAGATAGATAGATCGATCGATCGATAGATAGATAGATAGATAGATAGATAGATAGATAGATAGATAGATAGATAGATAGATAGATAGATAGATAGATAGATAGATAGATAGATAGATAGATAGATAGATAGATAGATAGATAGATAATCTATCTATCTATCTATCTATCTATCTATCTATCTATCTATCTATCTATCTATCTATCTATCTATCTATCTAGACAGACAGACAGACAGACAGACATACAGACAGACAGACAGATAGACAGATATATAGATAGATAGATAGATTTAACCTTCAGCTGTAAAATTTCCTTATTTGGCTCTGTATTTCTCCTCATGCCTACTCTAATGACGTCAGACACAAATTGTGGTGGATTGTCATCTGCATCTAACACATCAATTCTGACATTAGCATTATCCGTTGAATTCCACTTCAGCGGGTAATTTCCACACTGATCACTTACATCCTCCACCATCGAACAATCCCTTACTTCCACACCAAATGTTATTGTTGACTGGTTTTTATTTTCTCTGTCTAAAGGTTTCATTACAATAATATAACCCATTTCCTTGATATCAAAATAATCGGAATACGTTCCTGTAAAAATTAAAAAGACATGAAATCATAAAACATTTAACTGTGTGCTACTTGTTTAAATGTATGGGTAAGAATAGAAAGCAAAATGACATAATAACGGTGAGCATTCCTGACAGCATTTCGACCGATAACTTTCTTTAGATTTTAGCTATAAAAAAATCTTAAGTTTAACATTGTTCCTAATTATTTTCTAAATATTTACGTAGAAAACCATAGGCTGTAATTGTGAGACTCAGTTTCAGTCCGATAAGATATATACTATTATTATTAAATTCAGCGATATGGCTCAGGCAATAAATATTCCTGTACGACTGAAACAAGACGTTGCGTCGTACCTAAATTTCCAAGATTAAAAACATCATGGTAAACAATGTTAATTAACCTTGCCATTTGACCAAGTAACATTGTTCCGCCCATCAAGGCAATTTCCAATATGACACATTAGTCCTGAGACGTTTGAGTGCAACGCAAAGTTCTTCATAGGCACTATCACCAATGGATTGTTCCAGCCTTTATATTGCCACGGGAATACCAACTTAAAGAAAAATTGAATTAATCTAGCAACATTTGCAATTATAAATTTCATTCACTGTTAATATCGTGTGTTGAGCCACTTTATTTAATCATAAATTTCATTACTTGAATAGTACATGCTTTCTATGTCTATGAATCTATTCATGCAAGCAAAGCTTTGAACTGACGACTCCATGGATTGATATGATTTAAGGTTTAATATTTCTTGATATAAATAACCTTAAGGAGACAGTCAGTCTTTCACAATTGTTTTCATTCTATTTATTCTTGTTAAATACTACGCAATTGTACCAATTTTTCAAAGTTATGGTTAACCAGATAATCAAAATAATTATCATCGATCTGCGCCATGTTGGCTTTAGTGTTTATACTCTGAGACGAGCTAAATTAACTCCTTTTCTGGTGACGTTATACCTATGCATCTCCATAATAATAATTGTCGTATGTAAAGTTTTCTTTGATACCACGTTGATCAACTTGACTCTACTTTCGTGTTGATTAATTTTTTGCAAACTATATTTATTAACATTACTTGATCATATATACGTTTAATAATTCAATATTATAAGATATTTATAGAATCTATACAAGATCCCATTTCTCAGTCGATATCCATGTAAATCTCAGTAGATAATGAGACTGAAACGAAATAATTCAAAATAAATCTGATTTTAGAGCTGTATTTATCTTTTGTATTTTTTAGTTAGTGGAAGTAGAATAATAATTTTAGTGGTCAAATCATAATTCACAAACCTGGTACACAGGTCACGGGTACATCGTGGCATCTGTTGTAGTTAAGTTGTCTAGTTATATGTGCTATTCATCATTGTCTATAATAGTAGACATTATGAATTAAATTACATTAGATAATAATTGTTTATTCATTGCATTGTGTTTGTTTTTTTTAAAAAATAGCATATTTGTGATTTTGCTACTGAAAATGAAGCAAGCTCACATGCTCATATTTTTAATAATAATAATAATAATAATAATAATAATAATAATAATAATAATAATAATAATAATAATAATAATAATAATAATATAAATGAGCTCAAACAAACAAACACACACACACAAACACATACACACCAAGCTACAGTGGAGTTCAATAGGCTTTTGGGGTCCCGAGTGGCCGAGTGGTCTAAAGCGCTGACCGTTACGGATCACTGTCATCTCACCTCGGTCTGCGTGAGTTCGAGTCCAGATTCGGCTAACATGGGTAAGTGAGAAAGCCTGTCAATATCTTCTCGTGGGTCGGTGGTTCTTCCCGGAGTTTTCCAGAGTTCTTCCTCCACCATTAATACTGACCACCATGTATAACCTATCTTGTGCTAACAAAATGGCGTTAAACCCTATAACAACTATAACAACAACAATATGCTTTACATAGCTAACTCAGCAATAACAGGGAGGTTATGCGCACAAATGTAGTTTAATCTCCTATGGTGGAACAAAATGTTACATTAAATGGACCAAATGTGCTCACATTTTACAGATGTAGCAGCGTATGTGAAGTCTATAGACTGCATACATATTATACTTCTAACCGAATATTCCGTTAAAATCTACCATTTAATAATGAAATTTCAACTAATCGCACCCTAATTTTATAGCATGCTTAATGTTTACTCAAGTGTTGCTAAACCATATTGTGGAGAGCAAATTGTTAAGGAAAGTATACTCTTGCCAACCTATTAAAACCTATTTGGTTTATGTTAGTAAACAATTTTAAACAGGATATATAGTTATATACGAACGACAAGTACATAGATAAAACAAAATAACATCGATAGAAGAAAAACAAAATTACCTATGTCCTTGAAAGTGAAGCATGAAAGGGAATTTTTGTCCGGATCGTTTGCTACAACCTGACCTATATTTATGTTTTCTTCTCCCTCTTGCACAGAAAAATTGAATTTTGACTCTGTGAAACTTGGCGGTTGGTCATTTACGTCACCCACTTCAATGTTAATTATCACGGGAGATGATGAACGATTTGGAGTTCCCAGATCAGTTGCCATGATTTGGACCTTCATATTTTAAAAGAAAGAACGTTAATTAGTATCAGTCTATAAAAGCAACTTGATGATTCCAAAGTGCAATAATGTTAATTTCCTTATTTGAGACAAAATAAACCTGGACCATCTACATAACCATAACCAGCCCTGCACAACAAATAGATACCCCAGGCAGAATAACAAATATTACAAACTATTATGCATGAAGCATGTCTCTGTCATATGGATCATTAAAATACATAATTAGTATTTTAACAGCAGCAAACGGATTCTGAAGCAGTGATACATACAAATGGACATACACATGAAGCATACAGTTTAATACAAACAATACTATCATACAGGTTAGAGAAATTAAATTCGTAATCTGCGGAGTTTCGAACCCAGGTCCGCGAGTAAATGGCACCCATCACCTTGCATGCTCGCACCAGCCCATATACCGTCACGACTAAGCACGCATCACCCAAAAATGATGGCACTGAATCGGTGTTATATAAGCTCGTGCATAGTAGACACACTCTGAAAGAAAATTATTAGATGTATGTATGTATGTATGTATGTATGTATGTATGTATGTATGTATGTATGTATGTATGTATGGATGGATGGATGGATGGATGGATGGATGGATGGATGGATGGATGCATGGATGCATGTATGCATGTATGTATGTATGTATGTATGTATGTATGTATGTATGTATGTATGTATGTATGTATGTATGTATGTATGTATGTATGTATGTATGTATGTATGTATGTATGTATGTATGTATGTATGTAAAAGTTGCATTTAAAGGGAAACATAATACAATGATCAATTTTGCCCAGGGGATAAATAATTATTTCAAACCGAACGCAAAATATGCAAATGTAATATGATATTTAAAAGAAAATCTGAACGTGTACAATATCGGTTTTGAAACGTGTGGTATTATTTGATAGCCAAGGAAACAACCTTAACAGTTACTCAGGATCAAACAAAATTACCTCTTTCAGCTAAGTTTTGGAGTTTTCATTACTGAACGCTATTACTGTAAACCACGGTCATATTTGAATATCATATGTTTAAGATATGTGGAAATTTACTTTGTGATTGAAAATTTATTTTATGGCTTAATTTGAAGAACTAACTAAAATAGACAACCAGATATTCTATGGAGCATAAATGAACATTTCTTCAGTTTTGCGGATATTCCAAATGTAATTTTGCTGCCTCTGATTTATTTTGATATCATTTTTATCTAGGTAAATAAAAACATTAGTTTTAAACATTAACCCTTTGTGAATGTTGAAAATTCGTTCATATAGATGCTGACAAAATCTACTTGTTACATGTGATTAACATGTGATTACCTACATTTTTACGATTGATTTTTAAGTAACATGTACTCAATTTCTTTATGTCAAACCTCTTAGATATATGTGAATAAGAATACCAGGTCCTCTTAGATATATGTGAATAAGAATACCAGGTCTTTATACAGGGCTAATTGTTTCATCACAATGGGCTCTTGCGGTATCATTTTTAATGTCCCAAGCTCCAAATTAAATATCCAAAAAGAACCATATATTTTAATTACCGTACTGAATAACCACTAGTCTTTCACTTTCCACCTTGATACTCTAATTGTAGTGAAAGCGTGCCAAAGCACTATATAATCTACAACGCCTATTAACTTACAATATGCATAGAAATAACAAACTATGATCGAGACACATGGACATGTGTTTTGGTGGAAATTAGAATGTAACTTAGGAAACTAAAATATGTAGCATCAATAAAGTGGATTGCAAAATATATTAACAAACAGTCAACCTCATATATGGAAATGTTGGCAACACTCAGGTTAGCATTAACAAACACTTCTCCTGTATTCTTGTTGATTCCAAAGTTGGTATTGTTTTTTGGTTGTATAACTGACATGCTGAAGTGATATTTATTATTAGGACTGCTCTTGTCGTTGTCGGTTGCATTTATTGTCAGTATCTCAAAATTCTTTCTTGCACACTGAAAAGAACACGTATATACAAGTTCAGCATTATGTTCAACGTTTATCGCTTAAGATATTTCGGAAATGACCTCTAAAAGTTTCGTTACATTTATGTTAGATTTGAAACCTTTATCATCATTGTTTGGTACAAGCAAAATTTTGCAAGATCCCTTTCTTGTTGTATTCTGCTACTGGGCCAAGATTTGACTTTTGAATAATTACATGTAATAAACAGTAGAATACTTAAGAATTTTCCGAAATTTATTCTTTAAATATGGAAGAATATTTGAGTCAACTATGACTAGATTTATTTTATGCATTCTTTAAAAAAAATTTCGTGTATCGATTAAACTTAAGAACCGTTTTAAGACGCAGTTGATTTGAAGATATTTTTGCATGTTTTAACAGCACACACAATTATTGAGAAATAGAAATGTATACGTTTATCATATTGTTAGTCTTGTGTTTTAACTGTGTTCTCAGAATATGAAATTATTTACAGTGCATATAAAATATTATTGCATATAATGTGACTTGTCACCAACCCTCACCTCCAAAAACAATATCATAAGAACGGAAAATAAAGAAGAAAAAAACGTATAATTACGGACTAATAATTAGAGAGTAAGTTCTAAACTCACAATAAAAGATCCAGACACTATTCTCAAAAACTTAAAGATATGTTTTCGTGAGCTGTTTCCTATTACCACAGCAATGCTCATCTTATATGAGAAAAAAGCTATCAATGACGTGGCTGACACAATATGGCATTATAACGATAAGCAGTACTATGAAAAGACAAACATAATTCCTTAAGTACCTGACACGTAGTGATGTTCTTACCTCAAAAACTTTAACCTTTCCTGGCACGTTTCCTATTTCAGGAGCGTTTAGGTTCACGTCTAGGATTTCAATGTGTAGTGTCTTGTTTGAGCTAAACTTTGGTGTTCCATGATCTGAAGCAATCAATGTGATATTGTACAATCCCGCCAAATCAAGGAGGCTTTGGGATACGATTACTCTCCCTTCGTTATTTCCAATATTGAGAATATCAAAATAATTAGATGCATTCGTTTCGTTTGCAATAGAGAATGTAACATCGGCATTCTCGTTAGCATCAGCATCAGTTACTATGACTGTAAATATAGTATTATTTACCGCTGTATCTCTGGGTGTTCTCGTTTCAAGAAGATGGTTAGGAAACATCGGTGGATTATCGTTTATATCAATCAACTGGATTGTAATGGTTGTCCTATTCATTCTAACTAGCTTAGTATCCTCTGGATTGTCCATGGCTACAATGGTAAGCATAAAGGACTGACCCTGAGGACCCTCCCTGTCAAGTTGATTAGATACAAATATCACGCCCTGAAAAAAATATTATATACGCATATAATATTAATGTGTTATATGTAGGTATTGTGGTCCTGCAACTGCATAATCAAAAATCTGTTTGGAAGTAGGTTCCAAATTTTCAGTGATAAAATAGCAAGAGTATAAAACATCATTCACGAATGTAAAACTTTGCACATTTGACACAACATCAGTAACTCAACATATGAATATATATCTTCACAAAAGTGAAATTTTAAATGTAAGCTCAGATAAATTCCTGTCAATGGCTAATAGAAGTTACTGCTCCTGATAACATAACACTATCATAATATCTCTCTCTCTCTCTCTCTCTCTCTCTCTCTCTCTCTCTCTCTCTCTCTCTCTCTCTCTCTCTCTCTCTCTCTCTCTCTCTCTCTCTCTCTCTCTCTCTCTCTCTTATTTATGCAAAGGTGAAAAAGAAACACTCACCGTTGTTAAATTTATTTCAAAAGGAATCTCCGTCGTATCTATTTGATAGTGCACTTCTCCATTTCTTCCTTCATCTATGTCGGTTGCTTTGATAATGGCAACAGTCGTGGTCACGTTCACATTTTCATTCACAAGATATGTTGCGTTATGAGGACAAAACTGAGGTGTGTTATCATTGAAGTCGACAATTGTGATTGATACAGTAACATTCGAATGTCTTGCAGGATATCCGTTATCTGTCGCGATGACCGTGAGATTAACTGTCTGTGTACTTTCTCTATCGACTTTACCATTTTTAGATAGTACACCTAGAAAGGCAAAATAATTTATATGCTCTGAAAATGCTTTATATACCTGAAAGAATAAAATTGTTGAAATGATATCGGCAGAAAAAATCAAAGATCAATCGATTAAATATTTTAAGAAACCTTTAAGCAATGACAAATCAGACATAAAACTGATTTGACAAGTCGCTGAACGAAATAGAAAGTTGAATTTAACAGGGAACCAGTCCACAAAGAGTATACAACTAATGTCGGGTACATTAAGGAATAAAACAGACATCTAACTTTGAAACATCGACCTCCTAGATAATTATTATTACTATGACCATCATCACCACCACCAAAAACAACATCAACAGCAAAAATAAAAGCTGCTTCTGCTAATATTGCTAGTGCTACTTTTACTGCTACACGATCTAGGTTCTCATAATCCTGAATGGCAGAAATCAAAGTATTTGTATATGCAAACAAATTCAATTTACTCACCTGTTATACTATTAATTTGAAAAGCACTATTATTAAGTGTAGAATTACTGATCCTGTAATCAATCGTTCTATTTTTATCCTTATCTGTCGCCAAAACACTCATGAGAATCGTTGGATCGTCAGCATTTTCACTGACTCTAGTTTTGTAGTACGTTGCATTTCCCTCATGAATAAAAACGGGATCGTTGTCGTTAACGTCCTTTAGAGTTACTGTTAGTGTGACTGAAAATATAGGGAAACTATTATTTAACATGTGTATTATTCACGTTGTCGATTGGTCAAGAACGATACTTACAAAATGTTATCTCCTGTATCGTTTGATGGCATCATGAAATTCGTAATGTATTTTATCTAAATAGTGAGTCTTGCCATCTACATTTAATTTTTTGACATTTATTATGCTTAAAAGAGATGTTTGACAAATGTCAGATTATAAAAAGCACCGCGAACAGTACGTTATAAGCCGCCACATGTTTGATATATACGTAATAGTAGGTTATGATTGCCTAGTGGATATTACTAAGCAACAATGTTACTCCCTGTTTCATGGAGGTTGCTCTATGTGTGTGATTTGTGATTTAGTTTTTTAACGTAGCTTTAACAACTTTAAGTCATATTGCTACGATGCCTGCATTGTGGCAGTTTATAGTGATGTCTAGCACTGGAGCATCATGCCGCAGACATGTAGCATGATGTCCCACCTAGTCACATTATCCTGACACTAGACCGGCCAGTCCTAACACTAACTTATTGATGCTGAGCGCCAAGCGAAGTAGCTGTTAGTACCATTTTTTAAGTCTTTGGTATGACTCTAACGGTGATCAAACCCACGACCTCCCACATCCGAGGCGGACGCTCTAACCACTAGGCCACTGGAGCGGTTGGTTGCTCTATCAACAATGAGTTCAATCTTTTTCTATAATTTCTGTAAAAACAACACTATATATTATTGAATGCCATGTTTCAACTGAGCAGATCAAACGAATAGTCAATTTTATATTTATTCATCGTTTTGATAACATGAATCTTCAGTTCAATGTGCAAAATTATTTATTTACCCTGGCCTTACCTTGGCACTTGTCTTTATTCATCACTCACACTTCTTACATCTGTCGACGTGATTTCGAGTCTCAGATCGACCAACATCGGTATGTGATAAAGCTTGCCAGTATCTTCCCGTGGGTCTATCATTCTTCCCGGGGTCTTCAACGGTTCTTCCTTCACCAACATATACTGATCATAATTTTTATTGTATCATGTGCTGAAAAGTTGTGTTAAACAACATAAAACCAAAACCAAAGTCTTATCTTGAACACTGTACCTCTTCTCCTTTTATAGTAAAAATTTGTCAAATTTACAAATTGAAAAACCTCTTTTACGAAAATATTTATACAGAATTTTGCTTGCTTACCCGTTGCAGTCTGATCAAAATGATTTTCTTCTGTGTTAGTATCATTCACAGAGAGAATCACCTCCAACTTCTCCACGGTTTCCCTATCTAAGGTTGAATTGACGAACACTGATCCATTTTCGTCTATTCTGAAGTAAGTCTGACAATATATTGATTTTCACAGTTAATAGTATGCGTTATATATTATATTATTATTAAAACTAAATAAACCACAAAACATTTATTATATCGTCATATATTCTGATCACGATATATATATATATTACTTGGCCTTTGTCTAAAATGAAGTTATTGATGTACCTCATGAGTGACATTATTTTGCAAACAAAACCATAATACAAAGCAGCTAATATTAATCTATCAGTAAAGATTAAATACTCAGATCATATTAATAGAGTTCACCATGTTTAATTCGATCTAATGTAGTATATAAACTTTTCACTTGGAAATAACCTAACTCTGTTGACAATTTTGAATGTTTTATAGAGGAGACTCGCTTACATATATGTTTTATTATTGTCTTACTATTTTGTGTCAATGTTGTTTACGTGAAAAACTATACATTCTTGACATAATATTCAAAGCGTAATTAGTCTTATTGTTGTGTTTATCTTTATTTTTAAGAGGATTTATTTATCAACTTATATTTCACTTGAATTACAAAATGCTCAGTAATAATCTTGGACTGAAACAGTAATTTAGAATTATAGGGAATTCAATTAAAACATTTTAGATTATGTTATTGTGATGCATCAAAAAACCGTATGAAAATCGTCGTATTCTAGGCAATTGGCTCATTAACATGGTCATGGATATAAACAAATCAACACATTCAATACTGGAATTTATTTGGAATAACACTGTATCGGAACTTCGTACATTAGGATTTGTGATGAAACGTTAGTTTTAATCTTTATTTAGTATTTAATTAAAAGTACTGTAAGTTCTTTCTAAATGGTAATTTTCTATTACAGAAAAAATAAATAATTTTTGAATTTTACAAAACTTGATCGTTTTTGCTCTTTTCTGTTACTTAATTTAAAAAACCATAAAACCATAACAATACATACATACATACATACATACATACATACATACATACATACATACATACATACATACATACATACATACATACATACATACATACATACATACATACATACATACATACATACATACATGCATAAGGTTATTAATGTAGAGCAGTAATCATATATGATCATATGCGTTAAGACAAAATCGTGCAAATGAAATCTGCATGAAGAACTGGCACACACACACACACACACACACACACACACACACACACACACAGAAACAGTAGCTGTTATAAAGTTAAAGCTTTTTCTTCACTAATGTCATAAATAAAGAGTACTAATATTACTATTAATATTTTGTAATTCTGTGCTGTGAATTTGCATTCATAAAACAATATATAATATTCGCTATAGCTTATATAGTCTTATAAACATTATAAGTGTCACCTGTATGAGAGATTCTTTAACTATTTCTCCAGTTTCATTCCATCCTTTGATACCGATGATGCTGTAACTCAGAGAATAATTTTCATCTGGATCCTCTGCATCACAGGTTATTACTGTACTTGTCTGATTGTGGTCTTCAAGTACTTCCACAGAGTAATTGTTCTTTACAAAATATGGAGGCTTATTGTTGACGTCTGTAATTGTGATTCTCAATGTAGTATTGGCAGTATGGGGATCTGCCCCTTGGTCTATAGCTATAATTGTCAGATTATATAAGCTGATTTTATCTCGATCGAAACGAGCTCCAGTTTGAACTGATACAGCACCGGTAGAACTATCAATGCGGAAATTGTCAAAAGCACCTGCGGCTATGGCTAAAAATATCCGGTTGTTTCTCTCAGTTGCATCAGCATCAGTGGCACTGACTGTTCCCACAAGTTTCCCTGATACAAGTAAAAGTCATGTAATCAACTTTGGGTCTTTCAAGAGAATAGAATGTGCAAAACCATGTATTTACACATTGTCCTACATGATCGAATCCGATTCAAAAATCATATGTCTGTACACAGACTCTAATATGGCTTGAAAGCATTCGAAGCAATTGACTTTCTAAAGATAATATTTAAAATTAATACACCAGTTCATCAACTTAACGTGATTTTAAATAAGTGTTTGAGGCATACTCTAAAGGGAAAAGATTTATCATGAGCCGCATGCGTGTAGCATTAAGCCCACGAGAACGTGGATATTTTTAACATGATTGAATAATGGCATACGCCCAACCTAACATTATTTTTTAAACAGGTTTTGTACAGTGATATACAGTAGCAAAATGTTTAAGATGTCTGACCATGATAAAGATACTGTATGGAAAAATGAAATTATACAGAAACAAGAAAAACCTCACATCATGGTATCACGAAATAAGATTACAACAGTGAACGAAAATAGGTTTTAGTACTGCAGTAATTTTGTGATAATTTTTTTTATATACATACTCCTCTTAATGTTAACTGTAAAGGGAATTAATGAGAAAGGCTGCAAATATATCAATATGAGAGAGTGAGAGGCGATAAAACTTACCTTTTAAGGTATTTTCTGGTATAGTTCCGCTGTATCGATCAGGTCTAAATAGAGGTGCGTTATCATTCATATCCTGTGAAAACATGTGTATTAATAACTTGAGTAGGCTGTCATATCGCGGCGAGATTTAAACTGAAGGTACTAGATTTGCTAAGAATGTTTAGATAAATGTGTTTTCGTATATAATAAATAACGTAAGATTTAATATTTAGTCGATTCAATTTATCGTGATTAAATTAAATAGCAACGACATTTTAATTTTCTTTAAGTTTGTACCCTTCTCGTTTGAAGTTTGAATTTTGATGCTATTTGCGTTTTAGTACTTGAAAAAAATATTACATACACATAATATGTTTCACGTACAGTCACATGCATAAACAAAATTTTAAGCTTTGTGACAATCACTGGGAGATAGCAGGTATTTTTGATATAGTGAAATAGTCCATATGGTTGTGATATTATTGTTATACATTATTTTGGAGAAGAAAAAAAAATTAAATCTAATACCGCCAATATAAGAAAAGTAGGCAAAGTAACCTTGGTATTCATTGATCTTTCTTTCATTCTGTTCTCTTTGCTTTCGTTTGATTTGTCTTAAGCTTTTTACATTTAACATTTCTTCTTTGCTTTCCAATGTTGATTATTATGCGCCCATCATCATCGTAGGAATATGAACTTTGCATTTATAGAATAAAAAAAAATTTCTTCGCTGCCTAAACAATGGTATTGACACCTGATATTATAACAATTATAAATTGATTTTAAAGATATAGTTATAAAAATTATGTTGATAGAAAGATTCAACACAAATCTCTGAATTTGATAATATCGGGAGAATTAACATTTTCAATATCTTTTAAAAAAGTAGTTTAGAAAACTTCACAATTTTTAAAACACATTTATGGTAATATCAGGGTTTCAGCTTGAATTACTTTACTTATATATGAAAATTAAATCTGATTAATTGTTGGTTCAATGATCGTAAGCTGTTTTCTGATCGATTACACAAAAGAAATTGAAGATAAATGTAACAGTGATGTACCTGACTTATCATATTTTGGCGAGATATAGTGTCGATTTTATTGTTATGCATGTTTGTTCAAGACAGAGTAATAACACAAGGAAAAAAATGACTAAGTGATCCAAGATGATAGATTCCCAGAAGAAGCAAGCTAAGAATTTTACATAGCAGTTGCATTAACGTTTTATTTTTTAATCGTAATATTAATTATACATAAATACCAGCCCAGATAGAAAATAACCAGCTTCATTACAATTGAAGGTCTATACATAATGTGGACAATGTGTAGTTTTGTTGTTGCCAATAAAAGTATTTGCTTTTCGCCTAGAAAAGTGTGGTTGCTAATTTAGCCAGATGCAGAAGTGGTGTTTAGAGTCCATTTAACGGAGTTGTGGATTTGTTTTAAAAAAATCTTCATGAAAAAGTAAAATTCAAGTTAACAAATTAATAACAACTCACGGTTTTTGAGTAACTGGTAAAAAATATATAGAAACCAATTCTCACTAAAACGAGTAAGCAGAGTTCAAAGAGAATAGTAATAAAATGATGTAGCAGAAACAACCAAAGTTGAAATACTGCAAGGAATCAATCAAACGATCAAAGTCTATGCAAGCAATTCAGATCTATTCATCGGTAGCCCTCCCCCCATCGTCACTTGTGCCAGCATTGCGTTTGACATAGTTTGAGGGGCGTCGAGTGGCTGAGTGGTCTAAAGCGCTGTCCGTTACGGATCACTGCCATCTCACCTCTGTCTGCGTGGGTTCGAGTCTAGGATTCGGCGAATGTTGATATGTGAGAAAGCTTGCCAGTAGCTTCTCGTGGGTCGGTGGTTCTTTCCGATGATTTCCCGGTTTCTTCCTCCACCATTAATACTGGCCGCCATGAATAGCCTATCGTGTGCTGAAAAAATGGCGTTAAGCCCAACAACAACAACAACAACAACAACATAATATGTTTGCGCATTTGATCTTAGTCCAATAATAATATCAGTTGCTGCTGCTCATTCTGTTCTAAGTGTCTCTTCTGCTGCTTCTTATGATTACTGATTAGAATAAAATGATAATTTAAAGACGCTTACCTGAACTGTAATGTTAACTCTGGCACTACTGTTCCTTGATGGTTGTCCATGGTCATATGCAAAGACCGTCACAATTATCAAGCCATTTAGCGAAACATTAATGGCTTCGTAGTCTAATGGAGACGCAAGGCTAATTTTTCCCGTTTCGGTCTCGATGGTGAAGTTTTCTTCCAAGTCAGTGACGTTTAGGATGTCATATGAAACTTTTGAATTCACATTTCCAATCTGGTCCCCATCGGTTGCCTTATAAAGTATTATTTTATTACGTAAATATGTATTATATGTAGGTAACATATGTCTTATATGTATAGCGTAACGTATGGCATAAACAAATGTTACAAATCCCATATGAGACAAGTAAGCAAAACTGGACCAAGCTATAAACGTTGTTTAGTAATGTTTCAAATTTCTCCATTAATTTTCTAAGTAAAGAAGGTAGTGAATAAATATATTTCTAGGTAAAAAGATACATAAAGGGGTCAGAAATGTACCAGACAATTGGAAAACAAATACCAATTTTTAAATACATTACACAGGGTTTTGTTGCATGTCACTGATTTCCAAAACAAATCATTTTGATACCTACCTGGATTAAACTCAATCCTATATTTATAAAGTAAACACTGTACAAATGTATTATTACCACCTCATAAAACATTTTGACAATATCTTCCTTTCAATAAAGTGAACGCAAAAACAGTGGTAGTTCAGTGGCTAAGACGTTTGAATCTGTACCAGAAAGGTAAGGGTTCGCTTCCCACAACTGGATCAGTCCATATTGAAAACTGTGGTATCTCCTCTGATAAGAACTTTACTTGTCCTGCTGTGATATAACCTTCAAGAAATCAAACATGGTTTCTAACATTTTTAATAATAAGGTAGTATTTATCCGTTCTAATTATTTATTTTTGTCACTACATTCATCTGTAACAGTTAAAATGTATGTATGTATGTATGTATGTATGTATGTATGTATGTATGTATGTATGTATGTATGTATGTATGTATGTATGTATGTATGTATGTATGTATGTATGTATGTATGTATGTATGTATGTATGTATGTATGTATGTATGAGTGTGTGTGTGCGTGCGTGCGTGCGTGCGTACGTACGTACGTACGTACGTACGTACGTATGTATGTATGTATGTATGTATGTATGTATGTATGTATGTATGTATGTATGTATGTATGTATGTATGTATGTATGTATGTAGGTAGGTAGGTAGGTAGGTAGGTAGGTAGGTAGGTAGGTAGGTAGGTAGGTAGGTAGGTAGGTAAGTAGGTCGGTCGGTCGGTCGGTCGGTCGGTCGGTCGGTCGGTCGGTCGGTAGGTAGGTAGGTAGGTAGGTAGGTAGGTAGGTAGGTAGGTATGTATGTATGTATGTATGTATGTATGTATGTATGTATGTATGTATGTATGTATGTATGTATGTATGTATGGATGGATGGATGGATGTATGTATGTATGTATGTATGTATGTATGTATGTATGTATGTATGTATGTATGTATGTATGTATGTATGTATGTATGTATGTATGTATGTATGTATGTATGTATGTATGTATGTATGTAGATTTATGTATATATATATTCTTCCTCTGAGTTGACTCAAGCAAAACCTTTTTCAAGGTTTATATCAAGTAGATTTACCTGTACTGTTAAAAATGATCTATTCACGTACACCTCTGAATTTTCATCAAGAAAGGCAGTATATACTTCTTGTTGAAATTTTGGTGAATTGTCATTCTTATCAAGAAGGTTTACGATGAGCTGGGTCTGATTGATTAGTCCTCCACCGTCTTTTGCAAAAATTGAAAGATATAACCGTTCTAGCTTTTCTCTATCTAGATCTTCTGGTTTGCAATTTGTGACTATCTCCCCTGTAGCTTCGTTTACTGAAAATCTTTTAAGAAAAAAAACAGCAGCATCAAATACAAATATATCTTATATCCATAATACAAATTATACTTCATAAAGTATGGCATTTATTCTGAAGATATTTAAATTGAGAACTACTTATATTATAGGAATTGAATTGTGAAAATCACCGTTATTTTCTTCTGATACAAGTAAATATTAATTTGAAAGGTGTTGGATATAATCAGTCAACAAAAAGTACAGTTACACTCCTTGCAAGTATGGAAAAGTTGTACATTTTCCATTTTGCATCATTAAAGAATTCATTCTCATAGTAAATGCTATATTTACAGATTTATAAGTTTGATAATCAATGATATTACGAACCAGTCCACCAAATTTGTCAGTTTCGAACCAAATATTTTTCTATAATATGCTCTAGAAATAAATGTACTTTAAACTGAGGTAAGCTTATTGTTCATAAAACATTATCTCTCAAAATTAACAAATTTTAAGAACAAAAACCGCATGTAAAATGTTTAAGGTAAACAATAAAATGCATTTGGGATGGCATTGATAAACTTGAACATAAATATCCTTTGCTCGCCAAATGGATTTATCCGCACATAAATAAACACTGGCTATACGACATGATTCAGACTGGAACGCTGGCATGAATGCTGTGCTAGTTTTTGAAGCTGACTTCTCAAATAAAAATAAAGTAGAAGATAAACTGTGATGCAGCTGGAAACAAATCACTAACGTTCATTTCTAATTTGAGCTCACTGTTAGATTATGTAGGAAGGTTCTTTGAAATAAATAAAACAAAAATGATGTCTTGCCACGAAGTTTGCTTGGGGTGACTAGCAAGATGATTGACATTCATGATTTTGCTTCACCAGTACTCACACAGCTAGCAATTAATACGTAATATTCTGTACATTTGTTGCCACTAAGAATACTGTGTAATCTTAATTCTCCTTAGTGTTTCTCTTTAATTTATTTTCTGCTGCACGATTTCCACCACAGAATTACACATATTTAAATTGGTTAAGCAGCTTTCAGATTCTTCGAGGTAAAATATCAAACACGTCAAACATATCGTGAAAAGTTATAACGCACACATTGGCAACCACATTAGCAGGTACTTTATTTCATTTAATTACAGTACTCATGTTAATTGCATACATAGTTGTTGCAATTAAATATCGTAATTTTTCTAGAGAAGAAATAAAACATCTCTTTCAAACTTGAACATAATTATGACTTAAGAGAAAAATTGTGTTTGCCTCAAACATTTTTAAGACAATATACCTGTGGTAAAAAGATTGGTAAAGAAAAGCTTTCCGGGGCGTTTAGCAAAGATATGCAAGCTTGAGGGAAAACTCGTTGAAGGAAATATTAGAAAGAAAATATGAAGCAAACAGAACCAGCACAACACTATTGTCTAATGCTAGGTGACACGGCTGAACTAAATTATTTATCGGTTTGTTATCATTTACAGAAAATTATTTATGAGTGAAACCTTGGAAATAGGGAACATGGTAATCTATTGTACACATTCACGCGACCAACATGAATAATGCATACATGATTTACATTTTTATAACACACAGTTATTTCCCTTATTTACATTAATCAGGGTTTACTTTAGATAAAACACGTACTACTACTGGTTATCCAAGACAACTGATCAGTTGCTAACTGACACTCGATCTCATTTATGTTAACTATGAGACAACTTCTATGTAAACAATACAATTACAACACAGTTCGGCTTAAGCCTAATACTATATCATTACCGCCAGTATTTAGATCTTGTATCAGTGTTTGAGTCAAATTTCATTGAAACATTAGACAATATACACGATATATAGTTGATTAAAGATCCGTAGTTAGCTAACGACACCGCGAACAAAAGCCGCTTGTCAATGTATAAAATGTCAGTTTAAATTTGTTTACGAAAACTTAATAAGCACAATATTTTTCCTCGAATTTTCCTTGTTACATTTTGTTCAGAATATAAATCTACTTGCCTTTTAAATATCTGACCAGATCTAATAAAGAAGATAACATGTGTCACTAATCCATCAAAATTTACATATGTAATGAAAATGTAGACCATTTTACAGACATGCCTCTATTTCATTAATTTTCTTTGTGGAGCTTTTGATATGCTGTGTCCATTTGTTGCTGAACTAAGAAAGCATACCATTAATGTAGGTAAGTATACAGCACGAAAGTGTACAAAACCAAAAACGAAACAACACACTTGTCTAAACTAACACCTGATCCAATATATGGAGGAAATGAATACTACTTGAAATGTACTGCTTATTATAATGCAGCAATAAAGAAAGTTTTATCCGTTTAGGATCAAAACAAGCTTTCGTTAATCTAGATACGATGGACTTATATACAACCAAATTGCATTAAAAAACGTCATTCATGCGAATATTTTATATCAAGTTGACTTAGTTTCAGTGTGCGTTACTTTTATCACGGCGCATCCACACCTCAGTTTGTATAAGCGTGGGTGAAATATGAGAAGCGAACGAAACTTACAGATTATTGCCTCCAGCAATGGAATAGTTGATCAGGCCAAACTCCCCGTTGTCGTTATCTGTGGCCTTTAAAAAATAAAGTTTAACTCATACGGAAAAGAATTTACTTAATATTTCTGGAGATATGTGAATGGACTTTCAATTTGCTCAGCACTTTAAATTGACAAAAAATATATATTATATGCACAAATATTCAATGATAACCAATCTATCAAAGATTTTAGAATCGTCGACACAATTTAGTGAGATCTGTACCTCAACATTTGAGGAATGAGTGTGTACCATCATTAAATCATATATATTAAATGACATAATCTAATTGCTAAAGTTTTTATACGTACATTGTTTAATTATTTGTGTTGCAAAAGATCATTATAAAAGTGTCCACTTGTATTGAGTGTTCTGTGGAGAAAGTGTCATGGTTCTAAAATTCAAAATTACAAATGTTCTAGAACTTTAGTATGTACATGGAAAATAAACGTCCGCAATTTGGGACTTTATCACTATGATTTCAGACGAATTTCTTTCACAATACAAAGAATCTTTTACAACCTACCGTTATATTTATAACGAATGTCCCATTATCAGGCTGTTCCGGTAATGAAATCTCATACGTTTCATTTGTAAATTGAGGAGAGAACTCATTTACGTTAATGATATGGATTGTGAGTGTTGCTGTAGCCGTGTGAGATTCGTTAGACACTTCTTTGGCTTGAATCTGTATAAGATGCAATATAAATGTGTATGACAAATTGGAAGTAATAGCAGTAGAAATATCAGCAATTGTTATTGTTATCGTTAATTGTATAGTAGTAGTAGTGGTTGTAGTTGTTCGTTTGGATTAATAAAAGTAGTAGTAGTAGTTGCATTAGTTATCGTTTTCGTCGTCATCATCGTACTTAAAGTAAAATTTTAAGTGCAGTTATTATACACAGTAAATATAGGTAATGTAACAGAGCGTACTATTATTACTACATTGTTAGAAACAAAATTAGTATTCAACATCAAAGTGCATTATTAAAAGGAAAATATGCTGAGAAAAAAAAGAGATGTACTGTTAATGTTGTGCTGGAATTCTGTTCATAGTCAAGAATCGACTTGTTAGTAAACTGAATGGCTATGACTCCTTCATTAACAATTGGAGTTGATGGAACCACTTCGAAAGCACCACAATATGGCTCGTTATCACAAAATAGCGTCACATAAAATGTACTGTATACGTCCTGAAAAGATCAATATAAGCAGGATTATTAACATTAAAAAGAAATACGATGTTAAAATAACAGTAGAATAATTTAAGCGTTGAAAAGAATTATTGCTTGAGACTCTAAGTACGCTCTATTATGCGATGGAATCAAATGCTCGATGTTAACATGAAGGATATAAATATATGATGTAACCAGAATACAGCTTTTGGGAAGTTTAATGTTAATCAATATTGCCATAAATCAGTTTTATCTTTAACCTATAAAAATTGTCTCTGAGCAAATGGGTTTAAATAAAGTCTATCCATTTGGCAATACCCTCAGCCTCGTCTGAACCATTTGCAACAGTGCGTCTACCGGACGGAACCTTACTTGATACAGTCCTGTTTTTCACAAGTTATGGGATGGATCATTTCCACAATATCTGAACATAACATTCTCAGGCAATCTCGCAAAATCTCGCAATTCCAAAACGAGTTGCTCACTGCTGGGAGATTTACAAACAATAAAAATGTCAAAAGGTGAGACGTATGTGTAATATAACCATGCGGATTTACAATGTTTATGCGTCAAAGAGTTGAAGAGATCGCAAAGCTGAACAACGATAGCCTCAGGGAACAAACAGACATGCTAGAATCGCGTATATACGCTCTAATTTGTGTTAAGTGTCATGTTGACATTCAACGTTTCTCAGTCTGATATGGCTTTCCTAAAATGCTCAGTAGACTGGAGATTTTCTTTAAAAAATTATTAGAAATGAATTTGCATCTTATTCATGTGTATTTATAATTATTTAGCTTAGATAATGAAAACAGTGATGAAAAGAACAAATTTTGAAAAGGAAATTGCATTTGCATTTTGCGCTGAGAGGAGTGTCACTGAGACTCAATTCCTAACACTAACCGTTTAATGCTGAAGTCTTCAGAAGTCTAAGGTATGACTCGGCCGAGATTAGAACATTTCGCATCCGAGACGGACGTTCTAACCATTAGGCAACCGGAGCGGTCGACTAAAATTAATATTGGTCAAATGGGACTAAGGAAAATTTTATTTTTAATTTAAGTTTCACAGAAAAGGATAGTGATAGCTTTTCTACTCATTTTATAGTTTTTCTTTAAACTACATACTTCTAAACACGCTTTGATAGCTAAACTGTATACACCTCTAAACATGATTTGACCAATATTAAAACTAATCAAGCTCTTGCTTAAATTGGTTAGTAAAAAATAAGATAAAATACATACTAAAACAAATTTTTAGCATAAACACAATTTTTAAGAGAAAATGTCCATTGCTTGACTGTGTGTATTTTCTTTTTAAGAAACATTTTGGGGAACAGATTTATTATTATTATTATTATTATTATTATTATTATTATTATTATTATTATTATTATTATTATTATTATTATTATTATTATTATTATTCTGTAATCTCATATTTGTATATCAGCCCTATATGTACATGTACATGAAATTAAGATATTATTCCGACTTTCCAACGCCGATCTCCACTTCAAGTATATATATATATATCGATCATTCACGCAGCAGTAATAGCCTCGCTTTTAATTTTTGCAATCGATATCAAGAACGGCAACTCGTCCGAAATGCGTTTATGAAAGCAAGCATTATTCAAAATCGAGTTATTCAAGTCCGTTTCATCAAAATAAACCGCCTTCACGTGACTTATTAAGCTCAGGTCTTACTTTCAATATGGTATCATGGTACACTGGATATAATAAAGGCTCAAAATCATTTATTTTCTGCTCTGCTTCCAAAACATATTTATATCACTTCCTGTCAGCTGGAGCATTTTCCCTATCTGACCTACTAATTGGCACAGATTTGCTTTTATGACAAATTATGCAAAGCCCTACGATTTACTATGGAATGAAAAGATCATGGCCGAGTATTTATCGATGTTTCAATTTTACCCAATTACTTACAATGTATATAGTGCAAACGACTTTATGGGTGATTAGGTAACAATTTACGCACCGATAAATACCCCCGAAATGATCATTTAATCTTTATATTTCCCATATAATTTCTTTCTGTCATCATATTAGCAGATTTCTTTTTTTAAAAAAAAAACAAAACAAAAAAACTCATTTACTTTAGACAGCTCAGATTTTTCTTTAATTAGTCTCTTCACCGCAACAAAATACATTACCTTATCTTTGTTAGCCAATAGTGGTCGATTATTATGTAGTATATGGCAGAGTGTCAGAGCTAGTTATGAAATGTCAAAGGAGCTTGTTATGATCTTGTTTTTAATTTTAAAGAAAAGATTGACGCTGATTAAACAAGACTATTCCTGTTTTTAACATTACGCTTGGTATAGCACGTGTTGTTATAGCATCCAAAGAATAATTTGGTTAAAGACATAATTCAACTAGAATTACGAATGGAAAACTGGAATTAAAGTTGATGCAGTAACACAGACACATTTATTAAACTGAAGAATGATGTCATCTAGTAAGTTGTGACCATGATCAGTTAGTAAAATAACTGAAACTTAGATAGATAGATAGATAGATAGATAGATAGATAGATAGATAGATAGATAGATAGATAGATAGATAGATAGATAGATAGATAGATAGATAGATAGATAGATAGATAGATAGATAGATAGATAGATAGAAGAAAGGATACCTACATGGTCTAGGTCAGACACTTTTATACCAACCGCACCACCATTGATTAGCAGAAGAGTATCTTTAACTGCATTCTCTTGAATACTAGCGTTGTAAGATTCCAAGTTGAACTGTGGCACCTGGTTATTTGTATCCACTATTGTTACAATTACGTCTGTGTATGTGGAAGTGTTTCCTTTCTGATTTTCCGGATGCTTATCAATTTCAAACGTCTGTAAATGAAAGGTACAGGCAATATATATATATATATATATATATATATATATATATATATATATATATATATATATATATATATATATATATATATATATATATATGTACCTTCTCATATATATATATATATATATATATATATATATATATATATATATATATATATATATATATATATATATATATATATATATATATATATCTTTTCATCGAAGCGTACGTCTCCAGGGAACAATGGAAAATATCTGAGACATAGAAATTCAGTCATTCGGGATTCCTCTAAGAGAATCATGGCATATAGCAATTAATACAGAAAGTTACAAACATACACCAGACATAGAAATTCAGTCATTCGGGATTCCTCTAAGAGAATCATGGCATATAGCAATTAATACAGAAAGTTACAAACATACACCAGAGAGAGAGAGAGAGAGAGAGAGAGAGAGAGAGAGAGAGAGAGAGAGAGAGAGAGAGAGAGAGAGAGAGAGAGAGAGAGAGAGTTGTTGTTGTTGTTGTTGTTGTGGGGTTTAACGCCATTTTTCAGCACACGATAGGCTATACATGCCGGCCAGTATTACTGGTGGAGGAAGAAACCGGGAAAGCACCGGAAAGAACCACCGACCCACGATAAGCTACTGGCAAACTTTCTCACATATCCACATTCGCCGAATCTTAGACTCGAACCCACGCAGACAGAGTTGAGATGGCAGTGATCTGTAACGGACAGCGCTTTAGACCACTCGGCCACTCGGAGCCCCGTGGGGGGGGAGAGAGAGAGAGAGAGAGAGAGAGAGAGAGAGAGAGAGAGAGAGAGAGAGAGAGAGAGAGAGAGAGAGAGAGAGAGAGAGAGAGAGAGAGAGAGAGAGAGAGTGGAAAGTGCTGTCTCTCAATCCTGGTGTTGGGGTGCGTACTAAAATGATATGATATTACGTATGGATAAAGTATATATCAGTTCATATTTGTGTGTCTTCCGAATGCCAATATTCCAGATAGGTTCCATCGTTTTTTTGTGGAATGTGCACTTGGTTGAAGGGGTACGCACTTTGCACGTGCAGTCTCTATCATGTAAGGAGTAAATCGGGAACCCGATTCCCGATATCAAGCCTCAGTAGGAGACAACTTAAAATTCTTTTATTATCCTATAAAGTGTTTGGTTTTTCTGGAAGAATCAATCTTGATAATGCAAATCAATGCGATTATTGGACTTCGCATTGTTTTGAAACTTACAAAACTCAAATTAAAAGTTTTAAATATATTTCACTTAGAATTTATTTGTATGCTTCCTATTTAGACAATATTTTTAAATTATTTTATTTTTAACCGTTTGTTGTCAAATTCTGCAAACGGAGCTAACACCTGTACATATATTTAATACTGAATATAGCGTTGTTTGCTTGTCTTTATTAACAAAAGTGTGCATATTTATATTTCTTGTTACATCATATTTTATATAAGGAAAATTTTACTTTGGAGTTTAAGAATAGATTTGATTTATTTACCTATGACCTTACAATTAAAGTCATTTTTATAGCCATCCATTACATGTTCAGTTCTAAAACATCTTTGTGAACGTTACGTAAATCCATTTCGTAATATTATTTTTTTTCTGTTGTTTTCCACGTTAAATAAATTAAGTATTTGAACAGACATACGTTGATAATTACTTGATATGATTTCTTATTCACGTCTCATGCATTAATAATATTATTGTCATAGTCATGGCATTGCATATATTGTAACATACGGTAACGTTTCGTAATCGTATACAGCAATTAATTAAAAATCCAGCTTGCTTTGCTACTCCAAATATAATTGTACACGTGTTTATTCTGCATCTGAAAAGTCAAAAAGTTGTTTAAAAACTTAAGATTTTGCTTGCTATGACTAATCGAAGTACAATTGCAAGTGAAAGATATGTAAAAACAAAATGAGTCATAAAATACCTAGATATGATTGAGAAATGCAAATGAATTAAATGCACCGATAATGGTGAAAATATGTAAAGCGATTAGTTTAGTAAGCTGCTCAATGGTTAGAGTCTATGTACATGAATAGAAACCAGAAATATGTTTTCTCTTGTTCCATACATAATCTGTCAAAATCAACCTTTCCACTAATACTGATATGTTATTATGAACTCGTGTACATAAACAATTCACGTCATCCTGACCTAAAACTCATGTAAAGACGTTTATTAGACCATTTCACATGAAATCCTGCCATCTTTTTTTCGATAAAATAGCTTTACCTTTACTGTGATGGTACAAATACCAAATAGCTGTGATACGTTTGGCAACGACCAGTCTAGATATCCAGTAATTGTGATAATGCCTGTCGTTTCATTTATTTCGAACAGACGGTCACAAAAATGACAAGCCGAGCCCTCTTTCGAACAATTAATACCTGCAAAAGAAAGAAACTATATTCTTCCAAAAAAAAATCGAAATCGTCAGTGGAACAACAAATGTTTAGATCTTTTGTGTAAAAAAAATATCAACAGATTGGTCTGAGTAATGGATGGCGCTTTACCGTACTGGTTTCAAAAATGCAATCTCTTAAAGTAATGTTTATTTATCGACGTTTGTTAAAGGCAAATTTAGTTTTTGGATCAGTGACAGTCGGTACTTTTTTACTTTCCCATTGAGGGCGCTCATTTATTTTTAGTCAATGACCTAGCTGGAGATAAGGTCGTGGTTAATCCACTTGTAACTGACCGGCCTTGTTAGAATAAGAAAGTCAGTCCTATTGAAAATTAAATTCCTGATTTATACCAAGCTAATGCAGTTACTAAGGCTATGGCAAAGAAATCTCTGGAGAATTAAGTTGATAAGGAATTTTTTTTTTTAGCTGACACATGTATTGGTCAGGCTTTTGATGAAGTCACAATTACTCAAAGTGATCCTCTTTTAACTAATTATTCTCTTCCTTCTAATCAGGAAATTTAGATAAGATACAATTATCTATCTACTCACTTAACATAATATTAAGTCAGGTCAGCACTAGAATTGTAAGAATTTTTCAACCTCGTAATAAAGATCTGTCTCTATTGCGAAAATCCTCTTAAATTATTTGTTCAAGTTTACAAAATGTGCTGGTTGTGCTTGTTTCTATAACTCAGTTTGTGATCATAGAGTCGTAATAATATATGTTTCTTACTTTTCATTAATTTTATTTGCTGTGAGAATGTCTTAGTTCGGAAACAAAATAGCAAAAACACTTTTCCACGCTATGAAAAGAATCATATTCACAGAGGAAAAAAACATGATAAAATATAACTTTTTCTCGTTGTATTTACCAAAACCACAGAAAGAATGAGAGTTATTATAAATTAAATGAGGAATGTGTTTTGATTAACATTTTTAATTAAATTTCTTCATCTCTAATCATGATGATTTGAAAAAAATGAAAATTACGGAATCATGGTTCAATAAGGAGTTTTCTTCTAGGTGAAACATTCAATTTCCATTATTACGAGTCTTAGGTCTTAGGATAAGTAACAAACAAGACTGAAAAGCAATAAGCTTTGTAATTCAACAAATAATTTACTATTGAAGAATATAAAGTGAAAGACATTTCCGGTGGTCTAAGTGGTTAGAGTGTCCGCCACAGATGCAGGAAATCGTGGATTTGAATCCAGGCCGAGTCATACCTAAAATCTTGGAAAAAAAGGCACTAACAGCTGCCTTGCTAGGCGTTTAGCATTAAGAAGTTAGTGCTAGGACTGGTCGACTTGCTGTCAAGATAATGTGACTGGGTGGGACATCATGCTACATGTATGTGGCATGATGCCACAGTGCTAGCCATTTCTATGAATTGCCACACTACAGACATCTTAGAGAGTAAAATAGAAATTAGGATCTTATGTCAATGCGAATTAAATATTAGACTTATAGACGCAAGTCCTTATAATAAAAGTTCCGATTAAACTTTATTTAAAATCCTAATCAAACCCAATGCTGAAAGTGTTGATGTGCCTTCAGTGCCCAGTATCGTGTTGTACGAACAATCTTTTGTAGAAACATAGGAGTATAATTTCATGTTTGAATTCACTATAAATTCTAGTGCATATCTCAGTCCGAGAGCATTTTTAAGAGCATTTTATACTTCAGGAGAAAATAAAATCGGTAAATTAAATAATGTAAAAGAAATAATTTTCTTTCAAAATGAACTTTTGAACACAACATAAATATGAATTGATGCTGCTAGATCTTTAATCAAGAACGAATAACGTTTCCAGTGACAATGTTATATAGTCCTTTCCTTGACTTCAGGTGCCAATTAGCATTTTCTAAACTTCACTATTACCTACTTGAAAATAACCTTCTAGAAACATCGTAATGTTAATAAAATAAAACGTTAGTTATCATTCGAAGGTTTGCTACTATAATTATAATATATTTAATTTTTACAAAGTCGGGTACACCAGGTGAATCCTAATAACATAACACCCTGACCCAAATAAGCATGTTTTCTTCTCTCAATAATAATCCAAATATTAAATCCATACACACAGAAAATAGTTTAGCTTTGTATTAGTTGTTTACCGAATTTGAAAGAAAAAGATCAATAATTCAGGTCAAATAGAAAACAAAAACTTGAATTTGGATAAGGCTAAATACATTACAACAAAATAAACTAATAAACTAACAAACAATGTCTGTTAAATATAAATAACACCATATTAATAAAACAACTGTGATTAGGTAACAAGTTTTCAACCTTAGGTACAGCCCAATTCCAATATGAAAGTACTTTGCATTATACGCGAAAGCAAGGAGGTAGAGTTAAAAACATGAATATATATGATACAGATAATAATATTTACATATGTATTGTAAGCAATTATTTAAAATCATGAGGAAAATGGATTAGAATAATCAGCAAATCATCTAGTTGTTCTAGACAACTTTGAACACGTTACAGCTGAGATCATAAAATCTAATAAATAGCATGTCAATCCTTTCATGGCAAACGTCGATGATATTTCAAATATAAAATTCTGCGCTGCCTTCCATAACCGTTACAATCTAAAACAACAATGGATGTAGTTTCAGATATCTCTCCACTATTACATAAAAATAACCAAATTTCATAATTAGTACAAAATAATTCATTCTTTAGTGAACTACAATAATTTCGAATTCTTGAGTGGAGGTTAGAATATTTCCTCCCAACATAGGTGTAGAATATGGCAGGGTTAACGTTACGAAAGTTAGAAGTTGTCTAAATTCACAAAAGTTTGGGCAAATCTTACGTTTTCTTAAAAAGGTTGTTCGACAAAGACAAGGAGAATAGCAGAATTTTGAAATCACTGGATAGTGAATAAAATTAATAATTGATTTCAAAACAGCGTATCTTCTTTGTAAATAAAAACTGTTCGAAATTTAATAGATCACTAAGCTGCTGAATTACCGTCTTTAAACGAGTCCATTTATGAATAGCAGTTCACAAAATCTATGCTGCTGAATAGAAGTTCATACAGTATACACTGCTGATTAGCAGTTCAAACAATCTATACTGCTGATTAATATCATTATTACTCAGCGAACTGTTTTGGTACATTTTTTGAAGGTTACGAATTATTTTTCAACATTTAATAAAATCTGACGTTCAATAACAACTTTTCATGTCTTAACTGAACCGTGATTATAAAAACTTCCAATCAAACAACATATGATTAGGTATTGAGGAAATAACCTTTAGTTGCGATACAATGTGAAGATTTAAAGACTTTACCTTAATTATATGGAGATGTAATGAAATAATTTATGATTTGGTGTTGATCAGTTTATGAACTATATAAGTATACTTTAACTTGGTTTCTGATGTTACATTAGAATTATGGTAGGCAGGAGTTTCGTCGATGTTGAAAACTGAAATGCATGCGATTTAGTCGTTTATAAAGGGAGAGGAGTAATCAGTGTCGAATACATATCGAAGAAATAATAACCTCTCGCCTTCTGATAGCTGCTTGGTGGGCAAGATATATCTTGATGATGTAAATGGTAATATGTTCATGCATGGGCTTGACGTAAGGTACTAATTGAGGTCAGAGTCGTGATCCAACATGTATAGGTCTAGAAAGGAGTCTAAAGCCTACAGGATCAAGGACGATGAGTATGACCTGTGTAGGAGTGATCTTATGAGTAGGTCCGGTTAAGGTTTCAAGAGTCTATTTTGAGATCACGGGCGATTGACACGAGCTTAGTCTGACCAACGAGAAGGTCCGATAGGATCAAAGACAAAAGTTTTAGATACGGATTGCGACCTTACGAGAAAGTCCGGTCCATAATGTCAGGCGTTTAGTTAGAGTGATCCAGTCGAATAGGTCAATGCAAAATGCTAGAGTCAAGGGATAACAGGTGAAATGTGAATGCTTTGATAGATTAGCCTGGTTATTATTAACATCTTGCAACCGCGTCAGTGACAATTAGATTATATCGTGTCAGATAAACAATGGTGCTCAAATATCTCGAGACCGTGGTCATTGTCATGGTGATGCATAGAGATCGGTCATCTCATCTCGTTACAGAAAGAAACTCGCGCACGTTCTAAAGCTTTATTCGATTGTATTCTCTCCAAATATAAAGAGCCGACGTAAAACAGTTGCACTGATAAATGTTAAAGCGAAATTTCATTTTGAATTCCAATTTCTTAATATACACCCCAAACAAATTTATATCATGAAATTATCAATCGGATTCAAAATTCTTAAGAATCTAACATGACGTCGCTTCTATGTATAGAATCCGAATTTCAAAGTCTGAAAAATACACTCTAAGCCAGTGGTTCCCAAATGTTTCTGAACCAACGTTACTTGGTAATCCGTAGCGCCTCCTGCACCCATACATTGCCTAGTAAAAAAGCATTTTTTCAGCATTAGGGACCCACCTCGGTAATGCCACCATCCCTCGGGGTGTGGGGGTGGGGCGTACCGCCCACTTTGGGAACCACTGCTCTGAAAATAAAATCATTATTTGAAATTTCGTGCTTATTTTCCAAGTTCAAATACAGTAATATGACCATGGAATTGTCATCAATAGAATATGTAAAATATCTGGCAAAATGTATCTTTATTTGGCTGGACATCAAGACAGAAATGTGTATAGAGAAGACAATCGTCGTTTTACTCACCTAATCAGGGAGACTTCATATGTAAGAGTCTGCTTGGCTCAAACGTTTTGTTTATTATGGTGAGTATTGGATCTTATATAATATTTTTTTCTATAATTCCATGAGATTCACGCACAGTCAGGGATATTTTCATCTGCACTAGTTTCCTTAGTTTTTATTAATTTAAGATACAAAATAAACAAGACAAAAAAGATAATGTAACTTTATCGTTTATGAGAGCGTCCTTAGAGTCGATAATGAAGATAAAGAACAATTAGTTTATTGATGTTAGACCGCTCCGGTGGCCTAGTGGTTAGAGCGTCCGCCTTGGAGTTAGAGCGTCCGGCTTGGATGCGGGATGTCGCGGTTTTGAGCCCCGGATGAGTCAAATCAAAGACATAAAAGTGTCCTAGCAGCTACCTAGCATGGTGCTCAGCATTAAGAGTTTAGTGTTAGAAGTTGTCCGCCTGGTTTCAGGATAATGTGACTGGGTAAGACATCATGATACATTCTGCGGCAGGATGCCTCAGTACTAGACATTGCTGTCAACTATCACACTGTAGACAATGTGGCGATATTAATAAAAAAAAAATCTTTAAAGCTACGTTAAAAATCCAACACACACATGCTAACATACACAGTTTTTTTATGATATAATCAGTGGACTTGCGTATCATTCTAAAATGACGAGATTCGAAATTTCCTCGGTTTTTCCCAGTTCCAAATACAATCAATGTCTAAAAATATTAAAAAATTAAGAACGGAAAGGTAGACGTACTACTGGCTGAGGAAGATGCATTTGACATTTTGAATTATTCCGGAAATGATTCGCTACGACTGGAAAACGTCAAAGCTAGTTTCAGTCCCTCTTTCCTCCATTAGAATTGTGTTTCGTTGAAGAAATAACATATAGCTTTGTGCAAGGTGCTCTAATGACAAAACTTTGATCTAAACTACCAGGTCTACATTAATGTGAAGCTGATTAACAAATAATAAAGAAGAGATTTTCGTATTTGCCACACTACCAAATATCCGCCTTTCCCTAATATGTTTGCTTTTAATGGTGAATGTTGGATCCTAAAGGTAGAAGTTAAGATTGTAAATGGTAATTATGTGTGCTATTGACCACTAAGTTATTAAATCGTTCGTTTTGTTCGTAAGAGTGCGTGATGGATGATAAATAAGCATGTTAGTGACCATAATCTGTCCTCTAACTAACCTCATCCATTGCAGTTGTATATGTGATTGTTGGATTGTAAATAATATGAGTTTATTAACTTTCATATAACTCTCCTTTTAAAGGATGGGTGCAAGTTTATAAAGAGAGTTGTTTTATTGTAATTATGTGTGGTAGGGTCTATCGTATAGCTTTCCTTTCTAGGTAAGAGAGCGGTTCTATAATAATAAACGTTAATTCTCCTAACTCAGTCTTGAGCATGAGTTTGTTGTGTTTGTTAGTGTTGGTCGTTAGGAGTGAGTATGCTCAAAAAGTAATTGTATGGTCAATTAAACTATGCGCTCGTCAGGGTGACGGAATCCTAGCAACCATTACTACTTTTCACTCATCAGTTCGTTTGCATGAATAGGCAGGCACTTGTCAGTAAGAATGTGTGATAGTAACCATGGTTTATTCCGTAATTTCCTTTATTCTATGTGTTGATAGTTTTGTTATTGTTGTTCTTAAGAATTTGGTCTAATGACCATTACTTATTACCTCCCTTCCCTCTACCATTTGTATGTATGGGTCAATAATTAATTTATCCATAATTGGGTGTATTTTCCTCCTCTCCGTCCTATTTGTCATCAATATTAAAATCTCCATAGATGGCTATACTCAAGTTAAAGTTCCATCAAGAGATATGCAGTCTCCATGTGAGATGTATGCAGAGCCCAAGCAGGTTAATTTCCATTAATCAAATGGTGGAGCATAATAATAAATTAATAAAGCCTCCTTGTAGAATGCATGATGTTAAATTCATATGATACTTATACTTTTTGGGCCCCATATTCTTCCAGAATGGGCGTAATATTAAATTGTAACAGTCCTCATCCCCAATTCAGACCCAAATTATTATTATATTGTTAAAGTTCATAGACCCCATACCCACCTCAAAACCACTAATATATTCCTTACGGCCCAATTACGTCCAACATTTTTCTTTTATGTTAATTCTTATAGGTATAAACATTGGTCCAGTAACGTTAATTCAGGTCAATATCCATAGTTTCCATTACCAACTTAAATTTCTAAACCTGGCCACGCCCTACCAAATTAGAAGTAATTTATTTACCATAGATGGCCAAATCAAATCATCTCTAGTTAAATTTTCATAGGTGACTGTAATGCCCCAATTGGCCGTAGTGTATTTCCTTTAGACTTCTATACTATGCCTTTTACTACTGTCGTTTAAGTTTTGCACAGGTTTTATGTTGTAATGTTGAGAATGTTTAAGCAGTACTCACTTTTCGGTAAGGAATATTCAACATCATTTGGAATACCTCTGTCTCCGTCAAAGGCTGAAACTTGTAATAACGGATAATCCTGAAAATCAAAGTAAATGCTTCATTCTTATTTCTATGCAAAATGCTTGCCTTTCAGATAGCCAGCTCCATCAATTTGACTTTTAAAACTTAGATATTGAAAAGGCTCCCGAATAAATATTTCGGTTGAAAATTATTAATGCATTTTCAAGACAGAAGAATTAATTTTTAACATATGAAAAATATGCAATAGATTGAACTAAAATAATTCGTTTTTTGTTTTTAATTTAATTAATGAAACATGCACATGCCTTAAATTATTACATGTCTATCTTACATTATATGGTTTAGTGATTATAATTCTATTTAACACGAAAGCTGAGCGGTAGAGGGTATTATTTATTTTACAAGAATTAGAAAAGAATTGCTTTAAAAAGCCCATTATTTAAAATTAAATATGACAAGAACTTGCAAGGATTTATTATAACAAATAGGTTTTAGTAGTTGATGTGAGGAGGTTAAAGGAAAACATATCAATGGTTGACTAATGGATGATTTTATTAGAAAGAACGGGAAATAAATAAATGTTAAAATGGAATTGATATATCGAATTAATATGAATATATACAATATCATGATCAAACACACACACACACACACACATACACACACACACATATATATATATATATATATATATATATATATATATATATATATATATATATATATATATATATATATATATATATATATATATATATATATATATATATATATATATATATATATATATATATATTTGTCTGTGTGTATATATATATATATATATGTATGTGTGTGTGTATATATATACACACATATATATATACATATATACACATATATATATATATATATATATAAATATTTATATATATATATATATATATATGCAATAAACTGACGACAAACAGTGCGAAACTAGTAACTAACTAACCTAAGCGCTTTCGACTCTTAATGAGTCTTTTTCAAAGGCAAATACAAAACATATATACGACAAACAAAAAAACAAAAACGTTGTGTTTGTAAACCTCTACAAGACAGCCATGATCTTAATCCCTGACACACGTGATTTCTTGGTGGATCCAGTACGCTTGAAAGGGTTGGTATTCGCCATATGATTTGTATTCTTTATATATATATATATATATATATATATATATATATATATATATATATATATATATATATATATTCATATTTTCATCAAAAAAGGACCTGTAATTTTGGGAGGCTCGTTATGTATAATAATTGTTCGTTATCAACAACTATGGCTTTGTATTCTAGTTCATATATAGATCATATGCTTCTAATGAAACGCACAAATGCTGAATACTTTTTTCATCAGAAAGAAATTTTGAGACTGAAAGCTATAAACTTTGAAAACAAAATTAAAAACTAAAACAAAACCATGGATTTACAATTTTGATTTTGCTCTCTCGTGGAAAGTCTGACTAAAATAACATGACGATAAAACTAGAATGCACGTTTGTTGTTTTTATGTCAGCTTTTTCTTCAATGAACCATTTAAACATAGGAGTACTGAAGTGCAGATAAGTGAAATTATTTACAATTTTACTGTCATACACTCTTCAATAGCATTCCTCCTGAAAACAACATACTGTTTAATATACTTTGCATATGTTTATCGGAGATTACTTTAAATATTTTCTAAATAAAACATCTGCTTGACCAGGATGACTACCACAAACTTCTCAAAGGATCCAAACCCTAATCCAATACAAACATCAATATTTTAATGATTTACTCAAACTCTGGATATCCGATGAAAGAAAATAAAAATCTATAATTTTATATCTCCACAGAAAAAGTATACCCCGCGTATCTACAAAACTTTTATCACAGTTTTCACATGTGTCATATTCATTGCTTTTTACACTGATAAATATTTCAAAATATCTTTTTTACAACAGATAAAAATGTTCAGTCTAGGGATTACACACTGCAATACATTTCAAAATAGTAATTAATATAATTTCATAGTTAACATAAGCATAATTACAGTTAATTTCATTTAAATCTACAAGAACACTTTTATATCCTCAAAAAATAGCCGTAATTACCTAATTATGCCCTGATGGTTTGCAACTGGAAATATCACGAAGCGGCACGTGATATTCAAGTAGATTTAAACTTGCTTCCTGACCTGTTTATTATGACCATGCACTTTCAGTTTTATCAAAGTTAATATAATTTATTAAAATTGATACCAAGTATTAGCGGTTTCATAAGACTTACTTCCAGGTCTTGATTTAAGTACCGCAAAAATCTAGAAAAATAAAATTCTATTTTTATAGTCGCTCTGGACGGAAAAATCCACTCGTTGTTAAGAAAGAGTAATCCGTAGTTTTTGTCTTTAAATTTAATTCTTTACAGATGTGACCTCATGTGAAGAGGACGGAATTTATTTTGAACACATTTAATCAATGAGATATTAATATATATGACATTACAAAAAGAAAACCATGTGCTAATATCTGCCTTGACAGAGGTACTTTTGTTCACTAAAAGCATACTGCCTACAGACCACTCCGGAGATATAAGGAACCGTTCCTATGGCCTAGTGGTTAGAGCGTCTGCTGCGGATGCGGGAGGTTGCGAGTTCGAACCCAAGCCGAGTCATATCAAAGACTTTAAAAAATGTACTAACAGCAGCCTCGCTTGGGGCTCGGCATTAAGAGGTTAGTGTTAAGACTGTATGCCTGGTATCAGGATAATGTGACTAGGTTAGACATCATGATACATGTCTGCGGCATGATGCTCCAGTGCTAAACATCACTACAAACTTTCACAATGCAGACATCGTAGCGATATGACTGAAAAAGTGTTAAAGCTACGTTATACAGTCTAAATCACACACACACACACACACACACACACACACACACACCGGTGGCCTAAGTGGTTAGAGCGTCCGTGTTGACATGCGGGAGGTCACGGGTTCGAAACCTGCCGAGTCATGCCAAAGACATAAAAATAGTACTAACAGCTGACTCGCTAGGGGCTCAGCATTAACAGGTTTATATTAGAACTGGTCATGATGGAGTACAATTGTTAAATCTACGTTAAAAATCCAAATCACACACACACACACACACACACACACACACACACACACACACACACACACACACACACACACACACACACACTAAATACCTACGCTATAGTTTCCCTCGTCTATGCTAATCATGTATGGCAATCCTATGAAGAAAGGGGGTTTATCCTGTTCGTCCTGAACCTTGATAGTCAGATCTGCCTGTGTCTCATTTGGATTACAACCATCCTTAAAAATAGAAAGAAAACAAGTAAATACATATATCGTAACACTCGTACTCTATGTTGCTAGTGTAGGGCTACTTTGGCAGTCAGAGACAATAGTTGATTGTTTGTAATGTTAGTTATTACCACGTCAATGTAATTAGGGAAATAGATATACAAACATTTGTAAAATAAATGAAAGATTACCCGTAAAAGTTGCCACATCTATCAATTCATCTGTCTGACTCTGCCTGAGCAGCAGGGAGGGCGAATCCTACAAATTTTTGCGACAAATCGATTAAAGCCACAGAATGCCAAATGGAACCTTCCTACGAAATCTCATATTTTAACCAAAAAAAAAATTAAAGACCCCATTTTACAAATGGAGCCTTAGCGATTTTGTCGCAAATACATTGTCATAACCACCCTGGAAATTGCTGCCATCTACGTCGCAAATATGTTGTCATTTCGCCCTCCCTGCTGATGATTAATACAAATTATTTAACCGAATTATTTGTTAGCTTTTCACAAACAGACTAATCGATAATACTTCACCACGTAGATCAATCAAATTATTTGACTGATCGGTGAGTGTAAAATTAATTCTAGTTAGTAAATCATTTTGACATTGCATATAGACTGGATTAGTCGGATTTTCAACAATTAAAAATCCGGGGGGTGCCGTTGGTGTAAATGAATAAAGAATGTAACCTTGTCGGGCTTGATTTGATTGTTCCATATTAATTTGATAACTTCCTTCGATTACATCACACGTTAAATTAAGTGCGATCACCGATGAAATATTCACATTGTTCGGTGCGATATGTCTACCGTCGCCGTCGGGGGAATTATTATAAGTGAGGATAATAGGCTTCGGCTGGCTATCTTTCCATGATTGATACATTTTATTAAATCCTTCGTCGATGGCAGTTCTGAGTTTTTTCTTTAACTCGGGAACATTATATCCTGGTAATTTATAATTTGGATTTTCATTTATATTTTTTTTATAATCTTGAGCTGAGCTAGTTTTTGAAATCGGGCTATTTTCATCAGTGAAGAGATTAGTAATCCTCGAATTAAATATTTCCATGTCATCGATGATTTTATTACACGCAGCGACTACACTAGTAAACTCAGCTTGTGTAAGAAAGCCAGATCTTAACGAGGGTAATAACAACAAAAAATCATTATTCATTCTATCAAGGATGTGATCTTTAATATCTACAAATGTTGGACTTGTTTCATGTATTTCCAGAATTTCACCTTCCTGTGGGATATAATCATTAAAAAATGGAATTCTCCACACATCTTCACCATATTGATTCTTATATCGATATCTTTTTGTGAAGTTTATATCCTCGAATTTTTTATAAGTTTTTGATGGATTTTCCGGTCCTATTTCATCAGTGACGTAATCAGATTTTACAGGCTCGGGCGTGGAATTACCAGCACTTCTAGGTGGATCTTCGGGCCATCCTAATACTGTTCTTATTGAACTGTTATAAATATCTACAACATACCCAGGGGAGCCTATTTCAATTGTAGATGATAGTGTTGGTTCATGAACTGTTATCGCAATTTTTGATTCTTTTTTAGTAATGGATTTTATTCTACGTTGTAATTCATTATTAATTTGCTCAATTTGATAGGATCCAGTTGGTATTGAAACAACGTTCCAATCTGGAGTGTCATCTTTTTTATTCCTATATGCAAATACCAGAGAATTATTAGGTCTCTGACCACCAAATGGAACCGATCTAATATTAGGCCAACTATGATACACTCGTAATTTTGCCAACGCGATTTCCTTTACTGAAACAGGTGAAGGAAAATTCACACTGAATTTAGGGTTTGTTGACGATATTGATATCATACTTGTTTTCCGCGGAGTGGTATTTTCTACTATCCGCTGAAGTAGTTGAATCTCTTGCGACATTATTATTATTATTATTTACAATGTCTAATTTTGCAATAGATGAAAAAACGCTAGCGTTTTTAATCGTAGTATCATAAATACGTATCATCGCGGAGAATTCGTCTTCGGTAATTATCGTATCATCAATCGATGATGACATCAACGAGGATAATTGTGAGTAACCGTTAGATACTGCTTGATGTTTTACTATATAGTCGTTAAGTTTTTCTTGAGAACACGATGATATTTTTTTAGTAATAGCATTTGCAATTCCAGCAAATGTTGTCACCGCGGAAATAGCAATTGGGACAGCAATCGGAGCTACCATTGTTACTGAAGATAGTATAATACCAGCACCGGCCATTATACCGGATACTGAGTATACTGTAACATCAATTACGGTAATTCTCCTGCGATACTTTTTAATTTTTATTTCATATTCATCAATGAGTGTTTTGAGTTTTGTTAAGAACTCTTTGACGGTATCATAGCGATATTGCGATGACGGAATCATATTATTTTAAAATCTCAAGTGGTTTCTAATTGTTAAAAATTCTAATTTAGATCAGCTACAAACTCCATGTACCATACAAATGATGTCTTATTTAAATTAGGATCAGTGCTTGTTATTGTAAACCGTTTGTATTCATCCAGGTCAATAGTCGTTGAAATCACGTTGTTGTATCCATATGAAGTCGATGATGATATATTAAACTGATTCAGTGACACTATTGTTAATCGATAAATACCCTTCTTTGACACAGTGAGAGTTATTGTATTCTTTTTAGGTTCCCAATCTAATGATCCAGAGAGAACTGTGTATATCATATTTATGATATTCCTCTCATGAGGAATCTTTATTCTTTCAAGTAGCGGAAGATTGTCTGTTTTAAATTTTGTAATATCCTCGATAGATTTTTTAATATTATGAATGTTATCTCTAATAATACTAAATCCAGCATCATTAATATTTTTAATATTGGATTTAATTTCATCAAAATTGGATTTAATTTCAGCGAGAGATGGAGAGGTTACCGCTGGTGTTCCAAAAAATTTATTGATAATATTTCTACGAAGGGAAGTATATGTTGTTATATGTTTTTCAAGTTCTTCATTTAAATTTTTTAATGCATCTGTGATTGTAGAAACAAATACACCTGGTTTGAGTTTTCCATCATTTGAATATAACACTATTGTATCTTCAACGACGTCACGTCTTCGTATTAAGACATCATCCAATGAAACATTACTAGATTTCAATTTGCCCTGGCGATCTTGAAATACAACTATTTCCCCAGGATCTACACTTGACAAATTTAATGTCTCGGCGATTTCATCTTCGTTTATTTTTTTTACACTTTCGACAGCTAATTTACTATCGGTTTTTTTTTTATTCTGATAAAGGTCGTCCCCAAATATCAATCATTATACAAAAACGCTACGTTTATCTAAATCATAACGCTATCGTTTTTGCCATTGCCTGCTAGTATATTCATTAACAACAACTTGTGGTGGTTTCCTTGGAAATTTAGATATCTCTGCAAGGACATTTAATACTTCACGACCGCATATAGGTGGATCATTTAACTGTTGTGTTGGTAGCGTGGAATAAAAAATTGGAGATGACTTTGTTATTGTGGATACATATCGCATGAATTCTTTTGGTGGAGCTAATCCATATGAATCAAAATAGACAATTCCACGTGGATCAATTGCATATGCGACCCAATGAGTTCCTTTTCCGCTGCTGTTATCAAGATTGATAATACCCGTTTCATTTTTCATTGGTTTTGACGGTAATTAATCTCTACTCCTCTAAAGTTTTTTATTGATAATGATTTTACAGCATCAATTAAATCAAAATTGGACATTGGTGAAAATCCTAGGGATTTTTCCACTAGTTAGCCGTTCCTGGTATTCTTAGGCCTGTGCCCTTGTACCAATTGTATGGGGTTCCTGGTAGTCTTAGACCCTTTCCTTTTTTTATAGCCTTTCCCAGTAGCTTTTTTCAGGGCCATTCCTGCAGCAGTACCAACGGCTCCTAACGCTGCCGCCTTCGCAACCGCTGGGGCAGCCGCTGCAATCAATGCTGGAATAACAGCTAACAGCGGGAATATACCACCTGATTTTATCATACTGGCGATTGCTGCTTTCGAAAAATCAATTTGAACTCCTCGTTTGTTCTTTAGCGCATCATTGAAATGTTTTATTTGACGATCTGTCAATGATAATTTATGTGCACCACCGGACATTTGAGTGGGTTTCAGCGTTATTGTGGTTCCACATTCTTTAGCCGACTTTGATTTCAATTTCTTGACCTGACCATCAGTCAACTGGACATTAACAATACTATATGTCATTCTATTCTAAATGTAATTTACACTTTCAATTGATCTTATTGCGAAAATCCTAACTACATGTTTGGAAAATCAAAGGTTTTCCACTGGTGCATCAATAAGTCTCATTCGTCCGCCAACTCCTTCTAACAACATTGATTTATCACTGAGAATGACAGCAACTGCTCTATAATCGGCTATACCAGCAGGGCGTTGTACCCGAGCTTGGAAGTATATATCAACAACAGATTGTCTCATCATGTCAAGATGTTCCAATGAAAAGTAATAAATCGGATAGTGTTTTTCAAAATCAATTTGCGATATTTGCAAACCAGTATCAACATTTTGATCACGACCCATATACGACAATATTCTATGATATACACGAGCTATGTTGTTGTTTTCATAATTAAGCTGTACAATCTCTGCTGGCTCTTGTTGTCCGTTTATTCTCAACGAAACATCATTTACCCCTATTTTATCAAATATCATATGACTAGATAATTGTCGACCCACTCGATTTGCATCCTGTAACGCTATAAAGATATGACGTGGAGCTGAAACACCTTGTTTTGATGCTAAGTGCCATGTAAATGTGCCATTTACATTATCCTGCTTCGTATCAGTCGTTGTTGTTAGCCAACTTAGCAATGATTTTCCACCTGTGTCCATAAACGATAGTAATTGTTGCTCTATTGTAACTGCTGGTGTCAAGACGGGTATCCATAGAACCAATTATCTAAAATGACTTTACCATCATCAACACCATTAGCACGCCAAATTGCATCATTGTCATTCTCCTTTCGCACTAACACGACTGTATGCTTTGCTCCATAGATGACTTTTCTGACATTTCTACAGAATCCGAATATATGATGTAACGGAATTGCACATGAAAACCGTCGATGTTGTCCTTTTAATGCTCCTTTTCGTGTTGCAAATCCTAGATTGAAATTATCATTAAAATGTCGAATCCAGCGCCTGGTCTATCTTCACGGTCTGGATTAGCTGCGAGTTGTTGATCAACTTCTGCAGTATCTCTTGCAGTTCGTACTTTAACAAATTGATAATGGTTCGGATGATCAGAAGTATCCTTAGCAAACATCATAGACGGACCAGCCGACCTTGTATAATCATCAGAATATCTCGCAAGTCCGATTATTGTTGTTGCAATATCAACATTTTGTTCTATTGATTCAATTTCTTTTCCATCAATGATATATCTTGCACTGTTAAATAGCGCCATAATGCCATTATTTACGAAACCAACTCGGATATTTTGGTCATCCCCATATGGCGTATCAGCTGCAACATTTGTTACAAGCTTTCCTTCTACTTCAATAAATGCCTCACACGGCAAAAAGTATCTACTTGTATCTTGAACTTGAAGTTCAACTCTCCCCCGTTGATTAGGCTCTCTTGCAGGATAGGCATAATACTGATAGTTAATTTTAGAATCATCTTTATTCACCGGCGCTGCCATATCAAACGCTGGATCAGCAATTTTTTTAAATGCCATTTATACTAAAACGTATCGTTTTTCTAAATGTAGTAATGCTATCATTTTCTTTTTCGTCTGACATTTTTACTATTTCCTCCAAGACCGCTTCCCGCTATCATACTTGCAATATTACTACTATCTGGTGAAGTCATTGCTAATGATGCTAGTTTTTGTTCCACTGCGTTATTTATCACTTTACTGACATTTGCAGGCATCATTGTTGTTGAAGGTAGCGGTGTTGAAACTATTTGTGGTGGTTTTCGTCCGAATCTAGATTTCACCAATGACGTTATTCTATTCTTTGCGGTAGAAAAGGCCGTTCCTGCAAGATCTCCAACAGCGTTAATTCCCTTATTACGAATAACATCAATGGCTTTCATCGCTAATTGTTTAGCAATTGGTGCTACTTTTGGGGCTATTCTTGTGAATAAACCCGCTATGGTATTTCCAAGGCCGTCTCCATAGTATACCTTATAAACGGGCAATCTTGAGTTTACTACATACACGTTTGTTGGTTTATTGTGATTATAGTGTACTATCATCTTATTTGAAATGACTTTGTAATTTCTAAATGCAAGCAATTAGAAATTTCAATCGCTATAATAACCACTAAATTCCCCTGGAATTCCGTCCATTAACTCATCCAAGAGTTCTCGATACGTATGAATATCAATTATCCCACCTTGGAATAATCGTCTGCAAATATCAAATGCTTCATTAGTTATTTCGACTGAGTTATTCCCAGCTCGCTTACCTCCCATAAGAACCTCAAGTCGTGATATATCATTAATGATATTACTAGGACACATATGAGAATCATGATGAGAACTTCCATAACCCTTTCCTAAAGTACTTTCTGGTTCGGAAACGTTTTGAATTTCTGGAGCTGGTTCGGAAACGTTTTGAATTTCTGGAGCTGGTTCGGAAACGTTTTGAATTTCTGGAGATTGTCGACCTTGACCTCGACCTCGACCTCGACCTCGACCTCGTCCTCGACCTCGTCCTCGACCTAGACCTCGACTTTGTTGTTGTTGTTGTTGATCTAAACCATACTTATTAACTCCCATTTGAAAAGCTAGGTAATTCAAGTCACCCTTATTTAAATTGCCGGTGATTTCTTGATTAATTTTAAATAACCAATCCACCCATTCATTTTTTTTTATTATGTTCTTTTTATACTCGTCTTTTAAAAAATCCCCCCTGTTATAATAACGTTCGGCAGCGAATTCACCAAATAACACATAGTCTTCAGGTTTCAGCAATTGAATTCGTCTGATTCTTTCTATAGCTTCATCAGTGAATTTCTCGCTAAAAGGAACACTTTTTTTAGTGGAACCTTTTTCAATAGAATCACTAGCATCTTCAACGGGGTTATCATCAGTATCAATATTATCCATTTGTTGTATTTCTCGCTGAGTTTGTAACTCACCTGAAAGCTGTTTTATTCCCTCGTGAGTTTTTTCAGTTTCTGTAGCAATCTTTCCTAATACATCAATAATAGGTACTGCTCCCTCTTTAGGGATGTCGCCGTATATAGCACGTTCTGTTGCAAGTTTCATATCTTTAGTGGCTTTAGTTACAGGGGCAAAAAGTTGTTCGCTCCCAATAGAAAAGTCAGTCTGCGCTTGCTGTCTAAGTTGTAGTTTATCTCGCACGTCATCTCGAATTGGTATAAACTTTTTCAGTAATGCTAACCTCTCACGGGCTAGTCTGGTAGTTAATGCTTCTGATGTCATTATTGGAAATGCTAACATTTTTTCAATTGTGGGTTTCAATACTTGCATTTTCAGACTCATCAATCAAACGTCTTATAGATTTCACTTTCAAAGCAATCTCTGACCGAACTTGGTACTGTTCCCCGAGTTTCTTTCTAATGGCTTCAACTATACTAAATAGCCGAATGAATAAATTAATATCATTGTTATACAAAGAAGCATTAACCGCTTTTTGGATTCTTTTTATCAGTGAATACATTTTAGGTAGAACATATCTTCCACGTTTCAATTGTATATCAATTTGTTCAAATTCATTCAAAAGTCTGTCTTCATTCAAAAATTCAGAAAGTACGATTCCTTGATTTCTTAAATTTGATATTTCTGTGGTGATAGATGTAATATCTTGAAATTCCATTTATTGAATATTATTACTAATGTATTTTCTTATCTTTAAAATATTTGTATCGAAGATATTCATATACAAAAAAAAAAAAAACATATACAATGCCTGTCTCAGGCATACATTAAAGACTTATACAATACCCTAACTCCCCAATCGAGTTCAAGGGCGGGCTATATGGGTATTAGACGTGAAATCCAAGTGATTTCTTTACAAACATTGAACATATAACATGAAGCCTCATTTGGAAACCACTTTCACGCCAAACGACGTCAAAGAGGCCCAGAGGGGGGACGGCACATTCTTGGAACTCATTTAGTGCCTTCGCATTAAATAAGCCCAAGGGCCACAAACATAGATCTCCCAATTGGAAGCTCTAACGTAACAAATGCTATATTAGGTCTTCCGGAAGATATGTTGTGGGGGGGACAGTACATTACATATAACATGATTATATATACAATGCGATTATATAGGATGATATATATATATATATATATATATATATATATATATATATATATATATATATATATATATATACAATGAATGAATATTTACAATGAATGAATATTTACAATGAATGAATATTTACAATGAGATGATAGGATGATTATATATACAATGCGATTATATAGGATGATTATATATACAATGAGATGATAGGATGATATTATATATACTAGGGACAGTACATTACATATAGGATGGTTATATATACAATGAAATGATAGGATGGTTATATATACAATGAAATGATAGGATGGTATGATAGGGACAGTACATTACAATGAAATGATAGGATGGTATGATAGGGACAGTACAGGACGATACAAACATGAAACGACGGGGCGGACCTACACCCAATCTACCAATCAAAAGCAACCCAAGAAATTAACCCTGGTTGCAGTTGAAAAAATTCAACCACACCATGTCAATGGCGTGGGAGTTTTGATTGGCAAATTGGGCTTCGTTTAAAGCCCCAAACTTATTACGGCTCATATTATATATAAGGTGACTAATACTGCAGTGTCAATGTGTAGAAGTGTATTTATTTTCCTAGCATTTCATAATGAATATTGTGTAGTAATTTCAATGGAAGCTAAATATTTAAATAAAACATTAAAACACGAAATACAACTGTTAAATAATAGCAATTTTTTTATTAATTTCTATAATATTACGATTAAATAATCGTAGTAATAATGGATTTACATGACGAGATAACTCTGTCATGGGGATCCCTGTCAATTCAGGACCTGCTATTCGAGAAAGATATTTTTCTGTGTCATTGGATAATTTTATTACATGTAGCCACACTAAAAAAAAAACTAAACTACATGTAGCGCGCTTTACTACCGTGACCTCGCATACAATCTATTTTAATTTGTAATTACAAAGTAATTTCATTTTCATACAAAATCTAAACAGTGCTGTTAACGCTGTCTTTGTAATTGGGATTTTTAAAAAATCTATTAATAGAACCTTGACCTCGGCCATACAATACTCTGTCAAATTGTCTACCTGCTGTTCTCAATACAGTCTTTAGAAACAAGAAACAATAACACAAAATCAAAATCCGTACAACCTGATACGTATATATACCGAGTTATCCATTAAATACGTACATGAGATCACACACATCATTAATTCAATCCAATTTCACATGTGTTCTCGCACGAATTACATATCCGGGAATCAATATCGAAAGTAGGATAGTCACGTGACGATCAGTAGTAATGAGGGGAAATACGGAACAAAATTAAAAGAATAAAAAAATATATTCTATTAATAGTAATTATTGAGAGTCATTTTATGCGTATGAAAACTTTATTCTATGTCCATTTTTCTTTGAGATAGCTGTTTGATAAATCCCTTCAGCAACTCTTTGTACTGAAGGAATACATATTCCAAAATATTTTCCCGCAGCATTCATTGAATGAAAAACTCTTTCTTCATTCGTCGCTGTATCAAATGATTTAACTCCCCTGCGTCGTTTTGAGTTTTTCCCTGTCTTTCCTCTTTTTGTATTCTCTCTTTGAGAAATACATTGTAAATTTTCAAGAAAATTATTTTGAATATTAGAATCAATGTGATCAATAACACAGCCATCTTTAATCGGTCCCATATAACACTCAAAGACTGCCTTATGACAGAGATATCCCTTTCCTCCAGCAGTAAATTGCAAGTATCCCTGATTATTAACAAAACCAATTGGTTTTTTCAGTCTACAGTGTCTAACAACACCATTACGAGATATTTCATAATTAACGAGTATTGGGTGTGGTCTGAATTCTTGCTCCATTTATATATAATAATACTATTTGTCTAATTCATCATTTGCTTTAATTATAAATCTATTAATGTAGTCTTGAGGGGTTTTTATGATTTTGTCTTTGACAGAGTCATGGTTAGGGTCAATGATAGCGTTTTTTATTCGTTTATCATAATAACGTTTTAATTCTCTAAACCGCTTACCCCCACAATTGATACATAATTGTAATTTTCCTCTCACACCCACCCCACAATTTATGCATGGGGACGGGCCTGTCGAATTATTTCTGACACTCTGTAAGTGATATCCACAGAATTCACCTCTACACGATTTATTGCATGGGGTTACTGATCCAATCATAAGCCATTTGCAGTGATTCATTATATATAAACAAACTTTTCTATTTAAATACTTGTCTTATTTATATGAATGAAGAATTCAAGAGATTATCGGCAATCAAGCCTTGGAAAAATATTAAATTCAATCTTGATAGAACTCTCGAAGATGTACCAAAAGAGAGAATAAATAATAGAAGTCTGATTAGAAAAATACGAGATTGTGTTCAAGAGTTTAAACGGGACGGTGCATCACACACCTGGTCAACATTTAAAATCGATGGTGTTGTTGATGCTAGAATGAATGATGAAACAGCAGCTATGATACTATCACAACTTGGCAATAAACGGTATTTTCTCAGAGTGAAATTCATTATCAATTTAGAATCGGGCGAATGGGTTATAAGAGACAAGTTTGAGCCAATTCTCAAAGATGGGACAACAGTCATTGTTAGCCGTGATTCCAGACCAGGGCTGTTAACTGGAATTGATAAACCATACTATGAAAAAGCGTATCCAGAAACAGCAATCGTTTATGGGATGTATCCGTTAAATAAACCTGACATTGGAAAACTAGCACCTATGAAACAGTCAACGTCAGTGGAAAAGCCACTCAACTGTGTGGCACAACGAGTCTTAGAACACTTTACAAATGCACTCCGTGGGAATAAATTAACCGATCTAAGACATAAAAAATAGATCAATGGGAGCTAACAGTGAAAGAGAACGGAGCAACTATTTCCGATATAGCTAGATTGGAAAAGTCGTTGAGATTTCCGATAACCGTTTTAACGATAACTGGCGAAGTATTATACGAATCGAAATACAATAAAAACGGAGCTCCAATCAAAATTATTGATCATAACAAACAAGCATGGACATCCGCGGTTACAATATTCCCGCGAGACAGAACAGTGAAGTATATCCCAGAAGAATTCACCAAGGATGCTATTCTCACTGAAGAAAGATTATTCGATGCTATTGCTAGTTTGTGTAAAAACGACCCTGTATCAGTATGGCTACTTCATAGTTTTGAAGATGAAGAATGTCAATTCAATCAATTTGTGAAACCTAACGGTGAATTATATCGCAGTGAAAGTCTACATAATAGGATGAAAAATCTAGCAATAAGTCTCAGTGAAAACGCTAGCGTTTTTAATAGAAAATCCGAAGATTACGAACAGTTACTTACAAATTGTTTTACAATTCCATCGGTTGCAGCTCATTTTGCAAGAAAGAAAAATAATTGGAAACCAACACGAAAAGAGTTTTTACAGGATGTTCAATCCAGCTGTCTAGAATATTATCATGGCGGTCTATGGAACGTTAAATACAATCGTGAAAGTATGATATCAGTTGATATCGTTGCTTGTTATCCAGGAAGTTTTCTAGGATATGGATTCGCTGGTGAGTATTTTAAACGGTTTGGACATCCCACACATGAAATGACTCGCGTTGCTATTAATGGACCACTGCCTGATTTTGATTTGACCGGCTTTGCTTGCGTAGTATCATTTGAATTCGCTGAAGGACTTCATCCGTGTTGTTATGTTTGGATTGGTAGACACATGGCTGAAAGGATGTGGTTACCAATAGTGTTATTGCGATATATGATTGATTGTAAAATGTTAGTTTCGTTGAATGTCAGCGAAGCGCTTATCTCATATCAAATACAAACTAATGTCTGGTTAGCAGAACCAGAATGTCTTGATAGTATAATCGATAAGTCTAGAAAACATATTGATGCTGACGAAGAGTACATCATTGAATGGTCAAAAAAGATATTTAATCAACGAAATAGTGAAGCAAAGGATCTCGGCCGAAGAATAATCGGTAAATTTACACAAGGTGGAAAAAAATTTAACTTTAAAAGACAATCCTCACGATTGATTATAGATGATGCCGAATACGACTTCGTTATTAAAGATGCAGTAGAGAAAAATATATACGCAAATTGTAAAACAGCCTTTTTGTCCAATAAAACAAAGTTAGGTAGAATTGTTACTTACAGTGATGGAGAAAGCTCTGCATATCTACATTTGAGAGCTTCTATGCTGCGTTATGCATCTATCAATTTATTTGCAATGATAAATAGATTTCCTAGTATAGCAGTCAGAGTTGCAATTGATTCAATGTATGTCGATAAAAAATATATCAAAGAGATAACTAAATTTACTAATAGCGAAGAGACTTGGGGAACATGGCGAATTAAACATGAAATACAACGCGATTATTCTGAATCAGCAGACCTTGAGATTAAAAGCAGTTACCTGAAGAACGATAATTCTATCAGTGAAAAATCCGAAGGATTTTCTATGTCTAAAGCACCACCGATATCAGATCCAATTTGTAGATATAAAACAGTTTATTTAAACGGTTGTGGTGGATCTGGAAAGACAACACGTGCGATAGAATTATATCGAGAGAGAACGTCCATGATTGTACTCACACCAACCCATAGACTAGCGAGAGAGATCAAACAACGAAATGTTGAAGCTTGCACGTATCATAGTTTTTTTCGATACAAGGGCGATGCTTGGACTCCTGAGCGAATGGGTGAGAAATTTATTCCAGCGGTTATTATTTGGGATGAAGCATGTACTGTTTCAGAAGATGTATTAAAAATGTTTCTTGATTGGTTATTGCAAAATAATACAAAAATTATATTGTGCGGCGATCAAGGTCAACTACCACCATTTGTTGGTAGAAGTCCACATAATTGGTTACAAGGATTTGTTGATTATTACGAAGAAATTGATACTGACTATAGAGCACTCGATGAGCAGTTACGTGAGTTTAAAAAACTAATTAGATTACAACCCGATAGAATTCAATGTGAAGTAGCGCGTGAAATAATTTCTGAAACACCTTTGAGTGATTTTTGGGAAACATGGAAACCAAATGATTTTGTAGTAGCAAGTAGAAAGATAGTCAGAGACGCACTTCAGAAAAAGTTGTTTGAGCTACACAAGAAAAAATTCCCAACGTTTCCTGTACCGTTGTGTTATAGACCATTGGATACACGAAAGCAGAATATTGAAGTTGAAATTCCAGGCCAGACGGAGAAACAGATTCTAGTGTTAAATGATATTGTGCTAGTTGATATAAATACTGTAGAAGATGCATTATGCGCTGATAAATCACCATGGACGCTTGGTTATGTAACAACAATACACTCGTCACAAGGATTGACCATCACGGATACAATTGTTTGGATAGTTGATAATCGCATTGAATGGTCAAATTTAGTCTATCTCGCAGTGTCCAGAGTACGACGAATAAATCAACTACGAAGGATTGTTTTCGATGATGATTTTAATGCAAACGATGATAACACTGATATTAGCATCATTAATAAAAAACTCTCTGGTTACAAACAGCAGGACAAAAAAAAAACAACGAGAATTTGATATTGATGCTGAAGTAATAATCGCATTAAAAGAACAACAGAATAATCACTGCGCCAGTTGCAATTGTATAATGCACTGGCAGTATTCGGATAAAGACCCTCGACAATTCACCGTAGACAGAAAAAATAACAGTCTTGGTCATGTCAGAAACAATGTGATGTTGACCTGTCTTGAGTGTAATAGACGTAACGGAGCTAGTTAAGACCATGTGGCGGTAATTGAGTATTGTCCGGAATAACTTGTAGTTGTTCGCGTGTAAAACCACGCTGAGGTGCAGTTGAATCCAATCTGTAGATTGGAGGTCTACCAGTTGATCGCGTTATAGTTGAAATTTTATGCGTAGTAACACTCCATATAGGATCAGTAGCTCTTCTTTTACCACCTTCAAGCTCTCCTGGTTCGTATAAATATCTCACAGTAACATCACCGAGAAGTGGCTGAGTGCTAACCCGCTGTGGTTGTTCGGGAATATATTCTTTTTTTATTGCAATATTTGGTTTCATATTAATAGTTCGAGTAATCTCGTTATTTAACGCTGCAACTACACTCGGTAACCTTTGGACCCATTCACGAGATCGTTTTTCTTGGATGAATTCTTTTGCATATTGATATCCAAATAACCGTTCTGCAAGAGTTCGATTAAATCGTTCTACAATTGCCTGATCACGATGTAACGCAGTATGTCCCCGTCGTATTGTAACATTATGAGTTTTCATTGTTGATAGAACAGCACCTTGAAACTCTTTGCCAGGATCAACTTGTAATAGATTTGGCCATCTTAGAGGACCTCGTCGATAAATCCTTTCAAATGCAGAAGCGACTTCAGAAGCTGACTTTGTTTTCAATGGTTCTGCTTGTTTAAATCGACTCGCAATATCAACTACAGTTAGCGCGTATTTGTAACAATGGTCATGTGGTAAAAACAATAAATCAGCCTGATGAACTTCATTGGGTACGGTAACATGAAAATGAGAATAATTAATTTGTTTAGGCGGTGGTAGATAAATTTGCCATATAGCTTGTTTGGATAACTAATCTTTTGCAGTGGATTTTTTCACTTTTGCAGCGTTAGCGAGTTTACTAATTGCTGCTTTACCCCTCCAGTATCCTTTCGGAGAATAATAAAAAAATTCCATACTATAAAAAACACTAGTGTTTTTAATTACCAGCACCTAACACTAATTTGCCTTTCATAGCTGATTTGACCAACCATGAAGCCAATTTTTCTTTGAAGGATTTATCGGGAATAGCATTTAACGCATGAATTAATTTTACATCCGCGATATGTCTTTGTTGCAAATTATTGCTTTTATATGCAACATCATGAGGATGACATGCCTTATCAATAGCATTTGTCGGATACTCACCAGGCCGGGGCTGATTTTGATCATCAAGTCTGATATCTAATCTCGTTCCGGGACCACAGTAGCTATATCCTGGAAGGTGTTTTTCTCCGGGGTATTTTGCCCATGGGGTTCCGGGGAGTTTTCCAAGTTTTGCGGCAATATCACCTCCGAGTTGCTTTTTTTTTTAAAAATCGAAATTTTTTTGTACCACATGTTACACACTTACCAGTAAGCGCTAGTCTATTGTTTTTAGTTGTAATGGTTGTCTGATCGGTTGTATCAGTACGCTGTTTGCACTTAACACAATATAGATCCATAATTTATATATAGAGTTATGAATATAATTGACTTTTCAGCGACTAAAAGAAGAGAACCGGTAAAACACCACGCAGCGCTTCCGAATTCTGTCCGTGCCATTATAATCGGACCATCTGGATCGGGTAAAACACAATTGCTGCTTAATTTGATAATGCGATTTATGAAGTGGGATAAATTATATTTAGTTGCACCATCCGTAGATGATCAACGGTGCTATGAAGTGCTAAAAGATTATAATGAAAATGCATCAGAAATTAAAGGTGAAAGTGTAATTGATTTTATTACTGATATTAATGATGCACCATGCGAAGATGACCTCGATAAAGACATAAATAATCTTGTAGTGTACGATGATGTAATGTTAGATAATCAAAAGAACCCTGTTAGAGTATTTTCCCGAGGTAGGCATAAAAACACTGATGTGATATATGTCACTCAACGATATACTCAAATTCCAAAAGTGATTCGCGATAACTGCAATATTCTTGCTGCATTCAATGGCGTTGATACACATACGCTACGAAATATTTGGCAGACATGGTGTTCCGATATGGACTTCAATGGATTTAAAAATTACTTTGGTCATGCTCAGTCTGTCCCATATGGATTTATAACAATAAATTTACACGACCCTCGGTCACGATATCGTATTGGACTTGATAAAATATTTGGTTAAATAATTTGTATTAATCAGCAGCAGGGAGGGCGAAATGACAACATATTTGCGACGTAGATGGCAGCAATTTCCAGGGTGGTTATGACAATGTATTTGCGACAAAATCGCTAAGGCTCCATTTGTAAAATGGGGTCTTTAATTTTTTTTTTGGTTAAAATATGAGATTTCGTAGGAAGGTTCCATTTGGCATTCCGTGGCTTTAATCGATTTTGTCGCAAAAATTTGTAGGATTCGCCCTCCCTGCTGCTGCCTGTATCTATCTATCTCTATGTCCGTACGTCCTTCCGTCCTTCCTTCCATCAATCCATCAATATATGGCCATAATATCCATCTATCCATCCATCCACCCACCCACCTATCCATCCATCCATCCATCCATCCATCCATCCATCCATCCATCCATCCATCCATCTATCTATCTATCTATCTATCTATCTATCTATCTATCTATCTATCTATCTATCTATCTAATAGCTGCAATGTCACTCCATCCATCCATCCATCCATCCATCCATCCATCCATCCATCCATCCATCCATCCATCCATCCATCCATCCATCCATCCATCCATCCATCCATCCATCCATCCATCCATCCATCCATCCATCCATCCATCCATCCATCCATCTATCTATCTATCTATCTATCTATCTATCTATCTATCTATCTATCTATCTATCTATCTATCTATCTATCTATCTATCTATCTATCTATCTATCTATGGCAATAGTAGCTGCTATATGTATGTATGTATGTATGTATGTATGTATGTATGTATGTATGTATGTATGTATGTATGTATGTATGTATGTATGTATGTATGTATGTATGTATGTATGTATGTATGTATGTATGTATGTATGTATGTATGTATGTATGTATGTATCTGTGTGTGTGTGTGCGTGCGTGCGTACGTACGTACGTACGTACGTACGTACGTACGTACGTACGTACGTATGTATGTATGTATGTATGTATGTATGTATGTATGTATGTATGTATGTATGTATGTATGTATGTATGTATGTATGTATGTATGTATGTATGTATGTATGTATGCAGGTAGGTAGGTAGGTAGGTACGCATGCATGATTGTGTGTGTGTGTTTTGGTGTAGGTCTACATAATCGAAGAGGTAAGCGTCAAAGAAAATCGCCCTGAGAATGAAACTTTCCCGATATGAGGGGCGTATAGGGAAGCCTTTGCTATTAATTGTAGTCCCAGTGAGTGCAGGGGTAGAAATGTTGAGACATTAATCGATGTACACATATGAGAAAGAACTTCCTCATTGGTACCTAGGGAAGCTTCTAATTGGTATGCTAGGACCCCGTCACAGCTTCAAAATGAAAAAGCAATTATGCATGCATTTATGAAGAAATGTCACATGTAATATTTATGTTAAATGTTTTGGAATGTAGAAGAAGCAGACAAATATAAGAAATGAATTGTGATACGGGTAATGTATATGAATGAAACTATTTTGTTGTTACAAAATTCTAGAAATTATAATGATATTATGTCTGATATCTTCTGAAACTATTTATTGATGCAGTCACCAGGGGAAGTTTATACTGGTCTAGAATTTTAACATAATTGGCACTAAAATCAAGAATTGAGAAGGAACTCAACTTTTTCCAAATAATCATTGACGTTATGTGCTCTGGCATTAAAATCTCCCATTAAAACACTTTATTACCCTACGTACACATAAGAGTAATTTAGGATACAAACCCTTTCATCTTAAGCACAAAACTTTGACTTTGATGAAGAAACACAAGAAACTCCAAAATGAAGGACACCGTCTGGTTTAGAACCAGTTTTGTCGACTTTAAACCAAAGTACGAAAACCGAATCACATTGAACGATAGTTACAAATGAAGAAATATAGTTATTTCAGTAACATCGCAGTCAGTTGTCAAATGTGGAATAAAGCTATGATTTTTCTTCCAAGCAAAGCAGGAACCACCGCGTGACTATGTCCGATGACGTCACGCCGATGATTGCTGTACAAAAAGAAGATATAAATCTGTATATTGTCGTAAACCTTACCCTGCCTTTGAAATCTTATATCCAAAATTCGAGAGACTAATTCAACGATAATAAAACCATGGTTAAGGGGTAAGATTTTTATCCTAATTACAGCGACAGCGGAATAAGGCTATGTAGCCAGCGTTAAATCGTTTTAAATGAAGTGAAACAACACAGCTCTCCAAGGAAACCTAAAGTTCAAACCAACTTCCTAATCAAACTCACTGAAGGGGTTTGGAGGGGGGTGATTATACGTGACAAAACAGAAATCAATAGCCGATTTGGTTTCTTTAGTCGAGATTGAATAATCCGTCTTTAATCAGTACTAAATCTGGAGTAATTCAATACATTAAATTTACTTTCTACAAAGCGCGATTTTGCTGCCCGCAAAACAAGATCGCAATAATTGTACACATATTTATTTTACTATTTTATAAATGTACTTTCTAGTTTTAATTGCAATAAAAATAGTATCACAACGATAATTGTATTTTTTACGTAATTAACTTCCATGTATTCCTACTGTAACATGAAGGATCATCAATTTACACAAATTGAGCAAAACTTATATCGTCGCTTTTGCAATACCACTTTTTATAACCACAGGCAATATCACTATTGTTTTCCATTCAGGAAGGATATCTGCACTTGTGTATCTCCGTATCTAGTTCTCTCTTCCCTAATTTCTCCTCTCTCTCCCCATCAATAGATCATCTGATGTGTCAAAACTTTTAGCTATCTATTAAGAGTTTAATATTTTTTCTGAGTTTATCATGATATAGACTATCGCTTGCAGACACACACTGCAAACAGAGCCAGTTGTTAGTTTTGTGAGTCGAAAACGGACAGTTAAAAACACGATAAATATTAAATTCTAATTCTTTATAATTATATTAGTTCTAGTGGTTTCGTGCTGCCTTTTTAGAATCAGTTCTAGAGCTTTAAATGTATGAATTCTTGTTTCGGGCGTTTGCTAGGTAGTTATTTATTGAATACGGTATTCTCTATCATTATCGTAATAGTTAGATATTGGGTCAACATAAAGCAAGAAAGTCTACCAGCGGTAAACGATCTGAGGTTTCGAAAATTTCGCAGCATGGTCAAAATATTTTGTTTAAATTGGTACATTTGTCCTTCTTAGAAGCTCAATATTCAAAACAAAGGATGTGTTGTTTTGTTGAACATAAAAATGACTCGGATTTGATGCTTTTATGGACGAGTTCAATGTGACTTGCCCAATTCATTAATGCACATACTAGTGAGTCATCAATTTTAATTTTCGTCGAAACTATCTTCGTGCTCATTAATAGGTTAGTCTAACCTCCAACTCCATATCTAGGGCCAGATGGGTGTGGATGTCTATGGTTTCGCTCCCCCTCCTCCACCCGCTAAAAAGGGTACACACACAAATATTAAATTTAACCATTGTTTTATGCTTGCGCACGTTTATTGGGTATTATGTACACTAAGAATATACAGACGCTAGTGCAATTTCGAGTAAAATCTTGGCTCTTTGGATATTTTAGACCCTTACCCCAAATACTTGACCTTAACTAGCACTGACATCGTAACAGGGTCGGCGTCTTACGACGTAGGACTGAGGGTCAAATTGTTATAACGCTATGCTCTGAACCCCCTTCCCAAATCCTCTATCCGTGTTATCGATCGTTTTTAATTTCATTCTTAACCAGTGCAAGACCAAGATCTAGCGTGAATGCACGTAACTCTGTTTCTAGAAATTGATATAAAGTAGTTATCCGTACAGTTTATGCAGAAATAAACGCAGCTCGGCCTGATAACGTGGTTACCTCTGAGCAATGGAAATTTGCTCTACATTTACGAACTAATGCAATTGCATTTGTGTATAAATGTATATCACTGCTGAGAAGGTGCTAAACTGAACATCAAGAACAAAATAATCAACCCCTACAAGAGAAAGTTTGCTTCAAGTGTTAACTTTTTATGTTTTGTTTTTCACTTTTTTTAAAAGAAAAATCCCTGCTTAAATATAATAACCGAAATGTTAACTTGGTGACTTTAATTATCAATACAATCATTAACATGAATGAAAACGATGTAGAAATCAGGAATTGATGCACGCGAAATTAAGTGATAATCTAAATCTGGAGGTTCCAAAACGGAAATGCACTACTAACTTGCCAGCACCCAAATATGCACGTTTGAGTACATAAGCAGAGAAAACTATAAACCAAATATTCTTCAATTAAACTCATAATTATTAACAAACGTTGTTTAATGGTCTTATTCTCCGAAGATTTTTGGACAATTCTATCATAATTTTGCAGGTTTCTTTTACACAATAGCAATGTTCACTATACAAATCCGCACAAAAAAAGTGTTAATAACAAGGTTTTCTCATTTTGGTATGAAACCAGTCACTAATTTCACACACACACACACACACACACACACACACACACACACACACACACACACACACACACACACAAACACACACACACACACTCACATTATGCGTGCAGGCAAGGCGATTGGTGCCATTTACTCGCGGACCTGGGTTCGACACTCCATAGAGTAGGAATTTAATTTCTCTAACCTGTATGATAGTATTGTTTGTATTAAATTATTATTTCTGCCCACTATTATCAAGATTCTACTACAGAATCCAGGGATAGCACAGTCTGTTCTGTCTGGTATATATTTATAATTATTTGTAATACAAAAATCCTATATACCTTGATTTCTTTCAAAGGAATCTGGAACGACTGTGTGTATATATGAGAATTAATTACTAGGTTGTCATGCGAGTGTGTCTGCTACGCACAAGCTTTTATAACAACGATTCAGTGCCATCATTTTGTTGGTGATGCGTGCTTAGTCGTGACCTGTATGATAGTATCATTTGTATTAAACTATTATTTCTGCCCACTATTATCAAGATTTTACTATAGAATCCAAGAATCCAGGGAAAGCACAGTCCGTTCTGTCTGGTGTGTGTATATATATATATATATATATATATATATATATATATATATATATATATATATATATATATATATATATATATATATATATATATATATATATAGATACATAGACATATTTCACTCATGAGAACACAATGTTTCCATCTCACTTGTTAATTAGTTCTTTATATTCACTTAACAAATGTAGATGTCCTCTATATTATTGAGCGATCTAGATGGATTTCAGTGAAACGATTATCATCAGCTATAACTAGCATAGTAGGGATGCAAGTGATTTCATTTTTATGTTTATTTTCAGGGAATTGCAAATATCAAGGTTTATACTACCAAATGTAACAGAAGAAAGAGTAAATATTGTTACAACTCTAGGAGGATAAATAACAGAAATTAGCAGAAAAAGATATATATATATATATATATATATATATATATATATATATATGTATATATATATATATATATATGTATATATATATATATATATATATATATATATATATATATATATATATATATATATATATATATATGTATATATATATATATATATATATATATATATATATATATATATATATATATATATATATATATATATATATATATATATATATATATATATATATATATATATTTACATACACGAGCATGAAGAGTAAACTGGTAGAAGCTGTTTTCCTCGTAATCTAAGTCTTGAAGAAGGTTGATATTTCCACTGTGTAAATCTATGCTGAACGTCTTGTTGTACTTTTCTTTCCAATAGCTAGACTAAAACCAGAAAAATGTTCTGTACTTGTTAGATAAAAGTAAACATGGGCATACAAACTTTATTTAAGTGTGAACGATTGGCTGTGTGAACTAAATAGATATTTAAGCAAGCTTTAACTTTGGAAATTATATTTGTGAGATATAAGCATGATCCACACTGAATTCAGTAGTAGAATGCACAAACGAAATCATTGTCCGGAAGCAAGCATGTCTGCGAGAGAGAACACAGATACGACAAATATCAATATGATAGATTGTATACTTCATCAAGAGATGATATCAGGCTAACAACCACTGCTTTAAGCACCCTCGAATTTTGGGTGGCTAAACCCACTTTTTAAATCTGAGCCCTATCGTTTGCCCTTGATTATTAAATGCCTTGCATGAAGTCATTGACTAATTTAACAACCAATTATTTACTTGCTTCTCTGCATTTACACATGTTTTGCTCATTTGTTTCATCACGCGTTCAGTTTAATTTTCAGATGGATCAGTAAAATTACAGACTGAATTAATTAGATTAATAAGGGAAGTAGAAACTATATATTTTGCATAATAAAAAACAAATCGGCAGAATAAATCTTAAGGGAAATGGTTATAATAAAATTATAGAGCCGACATAACCCCCTCCTCTCTCTCTCTCTCTCTCTCTCTCTCTCTCTCTCTCTCTCTCTCTCTCTCTCTCTCTCTCTCTCTCTCTCTCTCTCTCTCTCTCTCTCTCTCTCTCTCTCTCTCTCTCTCTCTCTCTCTCTCTCTCTCTCTCTCTCTCTCTCGTCAATGAGAAAACTATATACAGGGTTGTATTCGTCTTTTTTTCTCCAGAAGACAGAAAGCTTTACACACAAAAATGTAATTTCTAGCGAAGACTTACATCTTATTTATAGAGGTCAAAAATATTTAGAAGGTCACGTTTTAACAAATTCATTCCAGTTTTCATTTTTATTTTGCATTTAGGGATTGTTATTAAAACAAATTACCTTTATGAAGATTCTTATTCTAATGCAATTGATGGTTTATTGACTCACTTCCAGTTTCATATGGTGTCGAGTTTCCATTATTGTTATAATTTATCAGAACTTTCGCGAATATATTTGAACGGTTATCTCTTTGTGCACGTGAGTCCGCGTGTCTGTCTGGCCATATGTAGATTCTCCTCGCAACATGTACTCGTATTATACAAAGCAAGGTGGCGATCATCTTTGGTATGATCTTTTATGTAATTAATTAAATGACATCGAATATTTTGAAACTTGTAGTTAGTCAACTAAGAATTTGTACGTAGGTAATATACAATTTTGTTTATACTTTGAATGTGAATGGTTGAAATTTCATAACCAGCAACGAATCTGTTGTAATTAATTCAACCAAGTTTCAAACAGAAAGAAATCCTGCAAATAGGGACTGAATTCATTCACTCTTGAAACTGCAATTCACGATGAATACAACAAAAATTAATTAAAGAAAAGATGCTAAAGTGTTCAGTCGTTTTCGAAACACAAAAGCAAAGACTGAATATTTCTTTTTTCGGGGGTGGTATAAAAGTTTACAAAGGAGAGTAAGAATGACATAAACGTCAGTAAATGTCACAAAGGAAATTATATAGGTTGTTTGGCAGTGTCCCTTGTGTGATGACACAAATCACAACCTCATGGCTTAAAATAGAATGTAGCTCCAATTTCGGACAAACAGGCAATACTTTTGCCGCGAGCATCATTATCAAAATTTTAAAATACCCTACATAGAGAAAATCAATAAAGCAGATAAACTGTAATTAAACAGATCAATTATTTTGTAAATATTTTTCTTGCTGTTTAAAAACCATAACCTACAAAGGTTGTTTTATTCGTAAATCTTGTGATTTAATGTAAAATTATACTTATGTACACAAACTATTATTTTAAGATGATTTTAGACTAATTATCTCTAATCTGATTTTATTGTTTTATTGTTCTTTGAACGATTTTAAATTTGGCTTCCTTTTCATTTTTTATACTAATAATACATAATTAGAAATATTAGTAATTATTTTTTTCTAAATTCAGATAATGCTAAGGCCTGAATTTCAGTCAACATACTATCACGTAATCATTTTTTTTAAAAGTGCTAGATAAAAATTAATATGTGAACTTATACTGGTTTTTTTAGTCAAGGCCGTTTAGTCTTTGTATTGTATTTGTAGCATAAAGCAATTAAACAATGATGTAGCTTGTGCTCTAGCAAAGAGAATTATATTTACTGTTAGTTAAAATAACTATGGTTTCCCAAAGGGTTTAAGGCGTTTAAGATCCAACTTGAAAGGGATTTTATTATTAAAATAAATGTCTTTTATTCTTGTAATTCACATCCAAAAAATGTACAACTGAATCGTAGAAAGATCAGATTATAAAACAACAACAAAAACAACAAAATTAACAAGAACAACAAGAACAACAACAACAACAACACTAATAATAATAATAATAATAATAATAATAATAATAATAATAATAATAATAATAATAATAATAATAATAATAATAATAATAATAATAATAATAAATTATTGTTAAATTATTTATCTTTACAGAGTAAAACAATGCATAGAAGCTGGCAGTGTCAGTCCAATTTCCATAACATTATTTCACAACAATTACTTAAAAGACCATCTTGGACAATAATGCTAAAGTTATTACTTAGATAAAAAGGAAAACAAAAATAAAGTTTCTTGAACGTTGATATGTTTATCCGGAAACAATAAGGTCAATGGCGTAATACTTAATGGGCAAATTACATCATGCATAGCATAATGTATTGCTCGCTAGACAACCCTATTACGATACAAAGATGGCATTTTTCACGATGTGATATTTGCTGGCAACATCACTTGCTGTTAGTGCCCTGCACACTTGTAAACGTTCAAACAGAAATTATGACATTCATTGGCAGCATTGCTGTAAACCAAGTAAATATCACAAACGCTAATAAATTCCCACGTGGCATCGAACAAGAACGCTGAAATCCAACGAAAAGCATTTAAAAATATGTTGTGCCTAGCAGCTTAAATACAGAAAAAAGCCTGTTTCCATTCATTCGTAAATTTCAAAAGCCTTTGAACAAATACAGAAACACAGAATGAAATATTTTATCTATCTTCAAAAATCCAACCCACTGACGGGTGGACGCTCGGACTAAGGAAACCAAAGTAAGACAGACAAGGGTGGGTTGATCGCAATATATCCACAGGGTCTGATATGCTGATACAAAACCATAACAGAGATGCACAATTTACTGTTATTAAATACTCAGCAGTAATCGTCACAATTTATAGCGTTGGAAAGTACATCGTCAAAAGTAATGTCACAATAATATTCTTCCTAAACTCAACGCTTCTTTCAGAGTCGCCAGTTCAGGTGCGAGAAAGACACAGTAAACTTCCAAAACTTCCATAAGTGTCACTTTATGGCATGTACTGATGACCGACAGTAACTTACTCGGTAAATACATTTTCTACCTGCTGGAGCAGCAAACTTGTTACTTGCGTGATACAAGTGATAACGACCGATCATTTAGAAAAAAATGAAAAAGAAAGAGTTTTGAACAAGACGAGAGAGAGAGAGAGAGAGAGAGAGAGAGAGAGAGAGAGAGAGAGAGAGAGAGAGAGAGAGAGAGAGAGAGAGAGAGAGAGCTCTTACCTCTGTCTTCGGCTGCCAACATAATAGGGAAATATGAGTAAAGAGATTAAATTAAAAGGCTCAATTCCGATCTTTTATATTAAGTGATATTTTCTTAGAGAAAACATCGACTCCGTATTAAGCATTTCGAGAAAAAGGAAATATAGAATCTTACGATGTTTTGAGAATTGGTTTGATTAAGAAGAAATGTTATTTATTTTAATATTTACATTTATATGTTTTTTTTTAAAGAAAATTCCAGCTATTCAATTAAACGTGTCAATTCTCGTGTAAAGAAACGAAAACGTTTTCTTCACATATTTTCCATTTAATTATATTTTTTGTTTTGTCTTGTTTTTTTTTTCTTCAATTTTCACAAGCATTTATGATATAAGAGAAATCATGGCAGATAAATGAAAATTTGATTCGAATCCACTTCTTAAAAAGTGCAATTGATATGTGAAAGCGAACTAGACTGTAACGCATTGACTACGCTTTATTAAATAATTGGCCAGCGTGACGTAGACGAAACATATTATAGATGATGTATTATGTAAAATTTTATAAATATTGCATAAAGAGTAAGGCAATTAATACAACTGAATTTTACATACAATGGGAAAGAAATTGTTCTAATCATAAATGCATTTAGAAACGTTTGACTTATTAAACTTACTTTACTTCTTAACAAATTGAGAAATACATGTAGAATACTTAAATGTTAATACATGTCGATACATTGTCACAAATTAGGACTCGTCAAAACATGTGAATATTAGTAGTGTTTTAACTTTTTTCTTTAGCTACGTTTGGTAACTTTTGCCAACAAAATTAAAAATGCAAAAACAAAAACGTAGGTAACAAGAACAATACAATTATCATCATTGTCTCCATTATAATATATCTGTCATTAAAACTAGCGATACAAGATGAACGTGTATAAAATTAGTAGTAGTTGCAGTAGTAATAGTAGTGGTAGTAGTAATAGTAATAGTAGCAGAAGTAGAAACTGTAGTAGCACTGTAATATAACTAGGTGACACTACAAAAGAAAAATTAATAATATATGAAGTTTAACCTCGAAACAACTAACATATGTACACCAAAAATACCCAAGTTCGCAAATATACAACTCTTTTAGTCAAGCGCGGCATTTTTCCAAGGGCAACTTGTCACATAAGAAACTTGGTTTTGCCTTGAATCTATTTTCCACCTATATTCGTTGTACAGGCGTACCACGTTACCTGGAGTAATCACTTGCCACCAGGTAAAGAGATTTCGAAATAACATGCGGCGGAAAGCCACGGGAAAAGCATGCTATGCACGAACATTTGACCATAACTATTATTCACTCCTATGGAGTTAAGCTTGACATAATTCGCTCTGATACACAAGTCATTTGGATTTTGTCAGTGGTGTGGGTATTATCCACTACCGTGTCAAGCCATAGGGGTAAGTGTAAAAGTTTTGGGTTTTTTATTTGTGAAACCTTTTTTTGGTTTTATTTTATGTCGGGTGACGAAGCTTTGTTACGTTGCATGCTTTATTATTACAATTTTAGTAATAAATAGTTTTGTTTTGTTTTAGCATATTGTAGCCTATTTGATACTTTTGGATATTATGAGAGTTATTGGAGCATATTGGACATTATTGGGGCTGACGATGTCTGATTAAAACTCACGATGTTTCATTGGGCTGACGGTGTCTTATTGGAGCTGACGATGGCTTAAAGGAGATTCAGTAACCGATAAGAGCTGACTGTAGCTACCGATGGTCGGAAGCAGATATATGTATTGCGGCAGGCCGTCTATGTGTATGAATACATGAATGTACGTGAATGAATACATGTAAAGGATCCGTGATGTATATGAACGTGGATCGATAAGAAAGGGATCTAGTGAAACTGCAGAGTTCCAGTTTGTATATTGAATAAACTGTAGAGTGACACTTTGTCAAGTGAATGACTATTCCAGTTTACAGTGATGTGTGTTCATCTATTTAGTATCATCTATCATGTATTTAGTATCACGTATTTAGCTGAATGCAGTATGGTTTAGTCGAAAGAATAGTAATAACATTATTAGTATTGCTCTTTATTCTTTGTCAGTTCTATCTCAAGAGATTTTGTGAATCTCAAAGCTTAATGCTTACAAGAGATTACGTGAATCTTATTTTACATAATACATGACATTTGTTCCTCTCATTTTAGACTAGAGACCAATGACTCACATTTTTGTATTTTTTTTCTTTCTTCATGATTTCTTTCAGTGTGTGTATGGTGATTTGGATCAATTGCATGATAGGGGTGTGAGATTCAGTGTACTTGGTTTATATTCACACGTTCATTCATTAATCACTCTGTGTTTGTATTATTCATTTAATCCAAACGGAGAAAACCCTCTCGGTTTCAATTCTGCTATACAACTGACATACAGCTTCTGAGAACCCAGAGATAGAAGCAAGTTCAGACTGTCAACATTTATCAAAATAAATTAATTGTAGGAACATGAAATTCATATTCATGTATTAGGCTAGGCTGACGACATGCACTTTCGTAACGTAAGCTGCACCCAAAACTCTGAATTTCACGAGCTGCTAAGAACATGATTTTATGCTTCCAGTGTCTTTTGTGTGGAAATTTGTTATATTATTTAATCTTTTAGTAACTGATCATGAAAAAATAATGATCATACATGGTCTGTTTTGTGTACACGTTATCTTGTTGTTCATGTTATTGTTATAGGGTTTAACGCCACTTTCAACACAAGATAGGCTGTACATGGCGGCCAGTTTAAATGGTGGAAGAAGAAGCACTAACCCAAGAGAAGCTACCGGCAAGCTTTCTCAGATGGCCGAGCCCTAGACTCGAAACCCACGCAGAGGTGAGATGGCGGGGATCTGTAACGGTGTGGACTTTAGACCACTCGGCCACTCGGGACCCCGAACATTAACCTGTAAACTCTGAATAAAGTTGAACCATCCTGCTCAGATTCCTACTCCGGGTTTCAGCAAACGATTTCACATATAAAAATTGAATATAACTTCTATAGCATATTTCAATTATGGAACAAAAGTCAATGAAGGAGCATATTCGTAGTGTGATAGCAGTACTTGGCTCAGGAGGAAGTGATTGCAACACAGAGGAGGCCATTACTAAATCAATGGTTAAAATAATCAAATATACGATCAGAACACATTACTCAAATTTAGGCTTTCTTGCAAGTCTTTACATTTTTCAATAAATATTTTTATTATAGTCAATTGAATTTATACGTCAGATTGTAGTCGGGTTATCCAAAATCGGTCATATACGTAAATAACCCTTCCACTCATATTATTTCACATTTTCATCCTTTTTTTTCAGTGTCTGACATACTACCCAAGCGCTAACACACATGTGCGTTTCCTTGTTTCCAAGTACAGTACAAAATGTATTACGGACATTACAAAAAAGATCAGATATCATCCAAATTTAAGTTTTAAGACATTTTATGCAACAAGATTTGGATCATACTGTTCTCTCGGTTTTACTGTCTTTAACAATCTCAAACGATTCTCCAAATCATTAAAAAAAACTTTTTTGTTTAAAAAACAGTGTAAAATAAAGTCAACACACTTTTCCTGACACACAGTTTCGATCCTCCACTTTAGAACCTGAAATTTCTCTCACCAATTTAATGATATAACTGGGTTTTATGGGTGAGAATATTTCCTGGTCATGATAAGATGTCACAAAGTGTCAATAAGCAGCAAGGAACCTGAACGAAGATTTCGACGTGAAATTGTAGGCAAATATTTGTCATGTTGGATATAACGCTATACTAAAATAGAGAGAACAATGGAAATACGAAAGAAAACCACTCAGATAGATGTGAAGGCATTATGGAAAGCACATATAATAAGGAAAAGAAATAAAGAGGATAGACAAATATTCAATATACTAACAAGCAAATGTCAGAGCACAAACAGTGGTTGCAGTTTAATCTACAGAATTGTTTTCGATGAAATGGTTTTTCTTTTAATAATTGTGGTGGTTATTGTATCTTAATTGTGTGGGATATTTTTTTGTGCCTGGAAAGTTACGTATATTCTCTGATAAAATGTAATGCATCTGTCACTGTTTGTCTATCAGTCTGAATGCCTTCATATAATCATTTGGGTCATTTATTAAAATAATGATGTGAGGATTACGGTTATTTGCTTTTTGTTATTAAAACGTCTTTATTGTGTATATTCTGCATGAATTACTACTTTAGTTTCATCTTTCTCGTCTATTTGTTAATGTCGCTGGCCTTGTCGAGGTGAAACTACTCTAGCACTCTATCAAATTTGTGGCGTTGCAGGTGGGGTTGTAATATTACTTCCAAACCATGGAAGTTTGAGCACAGGTTTTAGGTTCCACCTTCTAAGCTATTCCAAATTAAGCTTTAAAAAGCGGTCTTCTCATCAAAGAAACTTTAGACGGACCATAAAACAATGCTAAAATCCTTGCAAATGAATGCCATATTTCTGCCGTATCCAATACTGTATATATGAGAATGTTCACAGTAGTGGAAGCGAGAAATTTTAATTACAAACATTATAATCATTGTCGTCAAAATCGAGGTATATGGTCCGTATAACATAAACCGTGCAAGCTATGTGACATCACCAAGGAATTTCCATTGACATCTAGCGCTTAAAAATGATGTTTACTTTGTCAAATATTCTATTGATTTGGAATTATGGAATTATAATTTGGAATTATAATTTGTAAAAATATCTACTTTCAAATGTTACTGTCATACACCTTTAACTCGCATCTAGGTTTACTTTTACGCGCAGTAATTGAAAGGTGAAGCGTCAGAGCCAGAATATACCAATTCATTTCTTCTTCTTTCAACTATAAACTATGTCAGTTAAAATAATAACTATGTTATAAGTATGATCTCAAATAGTAATACTTTAAATTAAATTTCTGAAGCTCACTGAATAATTTTTAATTTTACCAGTTTTGAGATCCCTAAATAAAAATAATAATAATAATAATAATAATAATAATAATAATAATAATAATAATAATAATAATAATAATAATAATAATAATAAACTGTTCCATACAAAAAAGACATATAGATGAATAGAAACCAGTCTTAAAAGTAAGAAATGATACAAAATTCTATCATTTTGCACAGAAAACTAGAAAAGGGAGAAAATTCGAACTAAAATACGACGTTACAAGACATCATACGGTGTACTTTAGAAAAATAAGAGGAAAGAGTAAAAACTTACTACTACCACTAGTACTACTGATGATGATAATAATAATAATAATAATAATAATAATAATAATAATAATAATAATAATAATAATAATAATAATAATATCTTACCTCCATGCCATAAAATATAACAGCACTTTGGCCATTGTCCTTGTCAGTGGCGCGTATTTCTGAGTAGACTTGTAATGAAGCTTTAGTTCCATTCATATAATTCTGAAAATGGCCACAAAAGCTGAAGTTTGGGTTCCATTCACCAACAATAGTTAAATCTTTATACGATCATACAGTAAGACTGACAGTATGTAATCAAAATTGCAATAAAATACTTAACTGATTTCTTGAATTTTTTAAAAAATACATTCTTTTTTTCAAACACATATCCAAAAGCAGTGCACTAATATAATTATAAGCATTTATTTAAGCTCGAAGAATTAACGTCAATGCCAACCAGTGACATAGCTTAGGGGTAGGGCAGGGGCAGTTGTTGCAGCACACCATGTGCCAGGTAAGCCAAAATGATAAAAAAAACAACTTAAGTTTTATAGTTAATTTTTGTCATTCCATTCTTGTTTATTTTTTTCCAATTAGTAATGCTTGTAGTAGTATTTAAAATTTCTATATTGCATATGGTTTTAATATAGGATTATCTCTGACACACTCGAAGGGGACGCCAAGTTTGTTTTTATCCCACGATGACAAGGACCCACGCTACCCCACTGAAACCAACAACTTAAAATGTATTTGCTCAGATAATGTACTGTTTGCTTCCTTTTGTGATCCATAATCGCCATGCTACTGTATTTTTGTTGTTGTGTATTGTGTGCTTAGAGCCATGAATAACGTATGTATGGATGTTATGGTTACGGATGTGTTAATAAATCTGCTTGCAGTACATGACAGATAAAGAGCCAATGATACAGTAATTAAAACTTTGATGTTGTGAATATAACACATAGTTTTATATTATAATTTACTGACTTTTCGACTGCTTATTAAATTTAAATCTTACCTCATGTAAATCAAAGGTATATGAAGGCTTGTCAAAATGTGGAAATTCGTCACAAACATCCAAAAGGTATAGACGAACGTTTTTATTGACCTGCGAATAAAACAAGATTAATTTCAAAGAAGTAGTTTGACAGATTCTTAACATTCTGTGAATAGCGCTTTCTTTCAAAACAATTATTTGCTTATTTATGCAAAATGAAACTTTAAAGACTTATGTATGTATGTATGTATGTATGTATGTATGTATGTATGTATGTATGTATGTATGTATGTATGTATGTATGTATGTATGTATGTATGTATGTATGTATGTATGTATGTATGTATGTATGTATGTATGTATGTATGTATGTATGTATGTATGTATGTATGTATGTATGTATGTATGTATGTAGGTAGTTATTTAGGTAGGTAGGTAAGTTCGAATGTATGTATGTATGTATGTATGTATGTATGTATGTATGTATGTATGTATGTATGTATGTATGTATGTATGTATGTATGTATGTATGTATGTATGTATGTATGTATGTATGTATGTATGTATGTAGTTATTTAGGTAGGTAGGTAAGTTCGAATGTATGTATGTATGTATGTATGTATGTATGTATGTATGTATGTATGTATGTATGTATGTATGTATGTATGTATGTATGTATGTATGTATGTATGTATGTATGTATGTATGTATGTATGTATGTATGTATGTATGTATGTATGTATGTATGTATGTATGTATGTGCACAATGAAAGTTTCAACATAGTTCCTACTAGCTATTATTTTTGTAATGCATTGATAAGAAAAACAGACTTAAATTTGATCATCAAATGTGCATACGTCATTGTGATGTGTCGAATTTTGAAACTTTTTGATAGCCAAGGTTAAATAAATTGAGCCTTTAAGATAACGTAATCGAAGCAGAAAAGTCTGGTGAAAGTTTAATATTCATTTCTTCATTTCATCTCTAAAAATAAAAAAGAATTACGTTAAGCCTCGGTTAACCTGAACTGATCATTTCTTATTATTAAAGGGGCACACGTCAAATAATCGAGTTTTCAAAGGACGCTAATTGTGAAATTTCTTAGGCCAGTGAAACCGACGACGGACATTTGACCTGGAGAGAAAATTTAAGGAACAGTTTTTTTTTTCTTGATTGGCCATAGGCACTTAAGGGCGTACACTTTGAAGAACGATTTTGGAACCATCTCTTGGAAAACCATTCAGTTTGATTTTTCTTGTGAGACAATTAATTCTACTCCGGAGGCGCAATAGTGAATTAGTTGTCTTCGTGAAATTACAAAATGCCGGATAGTTGTCTTAGAACAGGAGACAAGACTAAGGCTAGGACTGTTTGTTTGGAAAAGAGAAACGTTAGTAAGGTACGCAATTTTAGTTTCAATTTTAATATGCTATTTCATTTGTTTGATTGTTTGCAGATATGATATATTATGATTCATGTATGTATTCGTGTTTTCATTTGTTAGAACTCTAGTGATATGTTAGTTCTACCAGTTAATTCTTTGTGGTTTTTTTATTATCAATTCATTGAGATAATAACGGATCATATGCATTTAACTGTGTAGAATTTCGTAGGGATTTCATCAATTCACCCTATTATACGAATATGTCATATTTCTTAGGATATATGAATTAAATCAATAGGTAGGATGATATTTACTCTTGTGAATATATATATATATATATATATATATATATATATATATATATATATATATATATATATATATATATAGATGCAATATATATATATATATATATATATATATATATATATATATATATATATAGATGCAATAAACTGACGACGAACAGTACGAAACTAGTAACTAACTAGCCTAAGCTCTTTCGACTCTTAATGAGTCTTTTTCAAAGGCAAATACAAAACATATCTACGATAAACAAATAAACACAAAAACGTTGTGTTTGTAAACCTCTACATGGCTGTCTTCACATGTGCTAAAACTATAAATACAACCAGCTTGTATAGACTAGATGCGGAAACTCAAAACGTTGTATAATTCCCTAAAAGTCTACAAGCCAAAGCGACATCTATTTTTACTTTTTGTACATATGTAACGCAGATTATATCCCGGATATTTGATTCTATACCGATTATTCTTATAGTAAAAATTGAAGGATAATAAGAAGATTTAGAAAATGTTAAATTTTACTAGTGCATAGTTTTCATTTTCTAGTCTTCTTGGTTTAGACCGCTTGGTTTCAATGTTCTAAGGCGGCGTATCCAGTATGATTCCTTTTCCTTCCTGGTTTCGGAACTCCAGCTGTGGTTTTTAGCAATTGCGATAAGTATTATATCACTGAAAGTGTGGCCAGGGGAGAAGAAGTGTTCTGCGACCGGGCTTCTGTACAGCGTTTTTGTCATCTAATCAGATCTATGAAGGTTTATCCTTTTGTGTAGATTTTCAGTTTCTCCGACGTACTGAAGGCCACAGATCTTACATGTGATGAGATAAATCACATTCTCTGTTTTGCACGTTTTGTTTGGACCATGTATGTTTAGTTTTTCTTTAGTCACTGTGCTAGTGAATGTCTTGGTCTCTATCATATGTTGACAGGTTTTGCATCTTTTATCGCCACAGTGTCCAGATTGACTAGGTTGGTTTTGACTAGCGATTGGCGTTAGCTTTGCCCTGACTAGGATGTTCTTTAGGTTTTTTGGTCTCCGGTAAGCTACTACAGGTTTGTTCGGAAGTATTAGGTTTAGTATGTCTGACGATTGCACGGTTGGCCAGTGGTTTGCGATGATTTTACCTACTTTGGGATTGTCTGGGTGATAGGTCAGAATAAATGGTATCCTATCAACCTTTTCTTTCTGTCCATATCTGAGTAGGTCATCACGGTTTGTTTGTTTAACCCTTTGGATTGCCTTCGCAATCAGGTCTTTGTCGTAGCCTGGGTAAATTAAATGTTTAGCCAGCTCTTCAGACCTTTCTAGGAATCTTTCATCGTCGGAACAAATTCTGCGTATCCTCAGTGCCTGGCTATATGGAATGTTCTTAATGCAGAGTTTTGGATGACAGCTGGTTGGGAGGAGATACTGGTGTTTGTCGGTTGGTTTCGAGTAGATGTCTGTGTGTACTTTGTTTTCCACCAGTCTGGTTGTTGTGTCCAGGAAAACATGGTTTGAGTTGGAAATTTCTGCCATGAATTTCATTGAAGGATGGAAGTTGTTTGCCTTTGATATGAAGTCATCCAGACTTTCTCTTCCATACTGCCACTTCATTTCTATATCATCGATAAAGCGTACCCACTGGTATGGTGTACGCTCAACTGATGCTAAGAGATGACCCTCAAGTTTTCCCATGAAAATGTTGGCATACGAAGGGGCCATTTTAGTACCCTTTGCAGTTCCATTGATTTGTAGGTAGTTTTCTTCATTAAATTCAAAGTTGTTGAGTTTTAGGACAAGCTCCAGGAGTTGGACTAAGAAGTGAGTGGGTGGATTGTTTACAGTTCTTGTTTCCCATGCTTCGCTACATACCTGTAACCCTTCGTTGTGCGGTATGTTGGTGTACAAAGATGTGATGTCTAAGGAAGCAAGTAATGTATCTGGCAGTAATGGTTCACTAGCTTTGCTTTTTATGAGATAATCTGTCGTGTCTTGAAGATATGATGGTAATTTGTGGACATGTGGTCTCATAAAATGATCTAAATATTCTGATATCCTTTCTGTGGGGTGCCCGTTACCTGAGATTATAGGTCTGCCAGGGTTTTCTTGTTTGTGGATTTTGGGTAGAAGATAAAATCTACCTGCTTTTGGGTTTTCTGGGCTTAAGTAGTTTTTCGTTTGCTGGTCTATGTGTCCACTTTTGTACGCCTCGTCAATAACATTAGTGATGATTTTTGCATATTGCATTGAATAGCCAAATGTAAATAAGTTGTGTTGTAATGTATGCTGGCATATACGGCCACATTTGTCTGTAGAAGGCACGTGGGAATAAAGGACTCGCAGTATGAACCTGAGTTAAGGGTCATGTGTATCAACTTAACGGTGAACATACCGCTCGATGGAATATGTGAGAGTATTGATTTAAGTGACGTGATGTCAGGATTATACAGTGAAATCCATCTAAATCTGCGCACGAGAAATATAGTTTATATTTATGCGTAAATGTGTAGTGGGATTTGTCTAGCGTGAGACATACTCTATATTTAAGGGGACAGCTTCGTAGTTCTAGTTCAACCTTCATAGTTCGTACTCTGAACGAGAGAAAGGAGAAGGAGGAATATGGAGGGAACTCAATGAGTCGAAGAGGAATTCTGCATCTTCGGTATGTCAGAAAAGTGAGGGTCAAACAGGACCAAGCACGTAGATAGACGTGAGAGACAAATCGTGAGAAGACAGGTGTAAGGTGATGCTGTCAAAGCATAAGATTTGACTCTAAATCACCACTCGAGTACATGATAATATTTATACGCCGTATTGATTTCTGTCATTGACCATCAGTTGAATAGAAAGTGAATTTGGCTATGCTTTAATTGAATATATAATTTAGCAAATCAGGTAGGGAATTTATTGTTTCTTTGATTATCTGTAATTGGATTAAAATGTTATTTTTTATTCACTGAAAATGGGTTCGTTGATTTATTTCGTTCAATACTTTGCTCAGCTATCGGTGAAGTTCCATTTATCCATCCACACTGGCAATTACACCACGGAAGATCATTCCCAAGCTACGACGCCGAATTGAAAGGAGGAGGGTTTTAATGTTTAAATCCACCACCCCCTTATCACAGTCATTATTAGTTTTAATTTATTTGATGGAGCAATCGAATATGAAATGAAAAAAAAGTAAGGTAAAAGTACATTGTCAAACCATTTACAGCAACACTATTAATTTATAGAAGAGTGGAGCACATGAGTAAAAGTGGTTGAATACCGTGCACAATTCTGTCATCGCAGAAAGTATTTCCTGAATTACTCGGGTAGTTTGAAAATTATTTTCATCTTGTTTAGGACGTTGCACATATACATTCGTACATACATACATACATACATACATACATACATACATACATACATACATACATACATACATACATACATACATACATACATACATACATACATACATACATACATACATACATACATACATACATACATACATACATACATACATATCTTGAAACGGGTAATTTTGCGAGAGAATAAATATGCAAGGCAGAGCGAATAAAGAAATAATACAAAATAGAATCCATAATGAAAGCAAACTAAATGATGAATATATTTTAAAAGAACCAGAAGTGTATATGAAAACGCAGATAGCAGACCGATGAATGATAGGCGAAATCGGAACCAAAAGTTTTTGCATTTCTTCAGTTTGAAAATAAATCCTATTTAAGTGCCTTTAAATTATCATGGTCAAAACCACTTTCCAATCCATGGTCCGATTCTTTACACAGACAGTCCATTCTTTAATAATTATAAATTGCAGTATTGTTCTTGTCGACGCAAACATAAAGAAATGCCATGGAATCTTAAGATCGCATTATCGCTGGCACTTGCATTAATAATTTTTTTTTTCAGCGAAGAAAGATAGAAAGTTAAATTTGATGGTAAATACCCTGCAACGATATTTTTACATAAATTGCAGTGGCAAGTATATCTTTCAAAATTCATTGCGGTGTTTTACAATTGTACCCATTTGCACGCTGTTTCAACAAAAGCAACAGTTATCGCCCTTTACAACTATTTAAATAGAAATATCCGACATTAGTAAATATTTTGCTATTTTGTTCCAAACGAGCGAAAGAAAAACTGAACTGATGAATCGAAGTGATTAACAGAAAATCATTATACACAATGGAAAGACCAACTTTTTACTAAATGCTGAACTACAAAAATGAATGGAAACCGAAAGGAACGTAAATGATATAATTCTTGATGCGTTTCAAGTGAAAATGAAATGCAAAAATATATTATCCGTTTCAGAAAATCCATGCATACAAAAAATACATATAACGTCTTTTGCAACCAGTAGTGCGAACGGTTTCCGTACCGTTATCGTTTCATGCCATTTTTAAATCTTCAATCAGCTGTCTCGTTGTATCCGTAAGCTTTCAAACCATACCGTACCATATTGTTTTATACCACCTACACCTTTCCTAGATAGTTTCACGGCGTTAATCAAGTTTGTTTTTTAAGTTCTTAACGGACTTTCCAATTAAACCATCTCATATTAAGTCTGTTCCAACCAATGTTGTAAGAACCGCTCCGGTGGCCTAGTGGTAAGAGCCTCCGCCTCGGATGCGGGAGGTTGTGGCTTCGAATCCCGACCGAGTCATAGCAAAGACTTTGAAAAAATGGTACTAATAGCTGCCTCGCTTGGTGCTCAGCAATAAGAGGTTAGTATTAGGACTGGTCG
>JAEAOA010001254.1:1110000-1147500 GCA_016746295.1 Potamilus streckersoni | reverse complement strand
AAGTTAGGTTGAAGTGAAGCTTACTTTAAACTCTAAGCAAGAGATTAACAAATGGTGTCGATCTGTTGTTATATTAATTACCTATAGATATGTTTTCATCGACCTGTATGAATTGCGGTAGTCCTTCAAAATTTGGTATTGACTCACAAACAGTAATAAAGAAACCTGTAAAATACGTAATAGAAGAGTCGTTTAATGATAGGTAAAATATTCTTTCTTTGGGGTGGGGGTGAACACCTAAATTCCTACAAAAGGATTGCATTATTACATGTCTAGTAGTTGTAGTAGTAGTATAAGTTTTAGTAGTAGTAGTAGTAGTAGTAGTAGTAGTAGTAGTAGTAGTAGTAGTAGTAGTAGTAGAAGTTTTAGTAGTAGTAGTATAGACAATATGCAAGCTCGCAATTCTATTGCTTAGTAAAGAAAGCAAAGGCAAGATAACTGATGTTAAATATTTGCCAATAAAGGATTGTCATTTTATGTGCTAATAATGATTTTGTTAATTTTCAAAGTATAAACCACTTCCGCTGCATCGAGGTCAATATAAGAGAAGTTAATTATACAATTAAATCATCTGAACCATTTATTGAAAGATGAAGTTTTGACGGTATCATATGTATTAAAAAGACTTCGAGAACATGTATTAGTTTAGTGATAGAGAGTAAATTTATTTGGAATGAAAGTTTTAACAATATCCAAGAGATTTATGTGAAATCTTCTTAGCAAGAAATCAGGCAGTGTTTTATAATTATAGGTTACTGCATTTGTATGGGAAAATATGAACGAGTTTTTCGGATGGTTCTGGTACGACCTTGGGAGTGTAATATATCCATCCGACAAAACGAGTTCTTGTTTTCCCATACAAATACAGTAAACTTTTCATTATATGCTCATTTTCTTATTCTACCCAGTGCTTAAATATATAAACAAAAATACACTACAATAAACAAAGTTATCGAATCTATGTAGTATCCCGAACTAAATATACAAGCGTAGCTGCATTGTTACACAACATTATTAATGCGCACCTAACTCCGCCTATACAAATTTGAAGTTGGTCGCGAACACAATTTTACCGGTGTTGAGATGTGTTCCTCTTTACCTCATGTTTGTGGTTCATACTAAAATTAACTCAGGTCAAGGTCTTAGATGTTGACCTCCAAAAAGTGCCCAACCGACTAAGTCAAGTGTAACTATGTCAAGAAATCCAAACAAGTAAAGCCAGAATCAGAAACACTGTTGAGTTCGATCCAGGCTTAAAACCAGGCCATGATATCGGTATCAACCGAGCGGAATACATTCCCACTATACAAAACATCGTTAGCAGTGTCGAAACAAATTATGTTGATATGAATGATGCAACTGAGACAATGTCTGACATTAGAATGAAAATTTTAATTCTAAGCCCACGACGTGATGTGAGATGCTAGAGAACATTACGAACTATCTGACCGTTTTATAAACTCATTCTGTGAATATAACATGAAATATTGAGACGTAGACTTAATAGCTTTATTGCAACCTTGAGGAGTTTATCGGAGTCGTAGACCAGTTTGAAATGCGACTACAGAAAATATGGAAAATCTATAGTACCCGTGACACAGTCAAGACGTGATTATCTTGATTGATGAACTTCTAACGCGTAGTGGGAAATGGTTGGACACCGAAGAAACGATTATGCAACATGCGATTAAATGTACTTGAAGTAGACTGTATAAAATTAAAGTAGGACAAACATACATGCAAAAATTAGCAGAGAATTCCCGATTCGCTGTTATCACATGTCTAAATAAAAGGACAAGGAGTTTTTAGGGAAAAGTAGAGAAATGAGGAACTAATTAAGTGACATCGATAATTGGGGAAACGATGAGCATGTTGTGTCCAATGAAGCCGTCAACTCCTATGTTCGTAAAGCGGAGAATATCCATTTTCTTGTGTGTCGTGCAATGATCAGTTGTACTCTGCCTAGAAAAAAAGTTATGGTTGATGGGATTTCAACTACGATAAACTACAGTTGATTATAGCTATGTATTTGATGAAAATTAAAAAGAATACTTGCTTGTTCCTAATAAATAAGAATATGGTCAATGTGTACATATCGTAGTGCGTAAGAGAAACTAAATCTGCTAATAGTAAATGTTTTGTGCGGAATATATCTGTTTCAGCTTGAAAACTGAATTCAGTGAGTTTATAAAAAAATATTATGAATGTATTGGGCTATGAGAAACGTAACCAAACATTTTTAAACACTTTTCTTGAAATGGATATGTTTTGATATTATACGAAAAAAATCAGAATTCTCAAAAGAAATTCAGATGATATATCTCAATAAGTGTTCTTCTATAAATATTGTTTTAGTTGAAATTGCATTAAATTATTTTTTATTAACTTAAAACCTTATGTTTGGATTTGTATAAAAGTTACCTGAATATGCATTAAATCATATAGAAGAGACTGTGGTTGCTGATAAAGAAAATACAATAGCACAATTGATGGCGAAATACCCAGACTATAAAATCAATCTGATAGGTGCTTTTAATATTTATATAATTGTATAGGTACCAAGCTAGACTATATTATACTTCATAGCCTATAGGGCATTTCATCAATTTAACAATATACAAGATGACTAGGCAAACCGGATCAAAGGGAGATAAATCGTTACGGACGAAAGCTTCTTAATATATTTAAAATATAGGGTTGAGATATATTGATGCAGATGTTGGAGAGACAAAGACTTGTGCATGTGTGTGATTTTGATTTTGATAATTGTTTAGTCATATCATTAATCTCTTGATTATGGGCGCCTAACGAGGCAGCCATTAGTACTATTTTGTTAAGTCTTTTGTAGGGTTCGGCTGGGGTTCGAACATGTGACCTCACGCATCCGAGGCGGATTCTCTAACCACCAGACCACCGGAGCGGTGCCACAGACTTGGAGAAATATATATGTATGGAAGATACATTAACTGCTTCAATTGATTCAGTTTTGACTGAACAGTCATATTTTGAATATACAAAAATGAATCATTCCATGTGTCTCATAATACATAGAAAAAGTTGTTAATGGAATAAAAATCATAAAATTTCCATGCTTTATTCCTTCAATTACTTTCGCATCTTGTAGCAAAGATGAAAAGCAATTAATGTTGAATATTTTTGAAGCAATTTTGTCAGATATGTATGTATGGAACATGTTAAAACAACCCGTTGTTCGATTATTAGCAAGTCAGAAAAAGGCAGGAAAGTGAGCAGCAAAGTGAAGGGTAAAATCTTAAAACCCTAGAGAAATGAATATTTCACGTCAGGAAAACGTAGCAAAGCGAACATTTCAGGTCACAACATTAGTAACAAATATGCATACAGGATACATTTGTAATACATTATGGTTCGATACAGAATTTAAATATGTTAATAAGGCTGCTTTGGAGCCTTTGTAACTTTAGAAGTTACAAAAGACGATAAAATTAGTAACATATTATAGAGTTCATCAACATGTATACACATCACTGAGCATAAATTAAAAGTTAAATTACAAAAGTAGTCATAAATATAATAATCACACAGGATTTATCTCTCACAACCATAGAACATTATGACATCTTTAAAATTCCGAGACGAAAATACATATTAATATTAAACGTGTCACATTGTATGCATATGCCCATGGACGCTCGCAGCATGGGTCAAGAGGTGTCACGTGACCCCCTGGACATAATGCACACACACACCACACACACACACACACACACACACATACACACACATATCGGAATATATATATACATATATATATATATATATATATATATATATATATATATATATATATATATATATATATATATATATATATATATATATATACATACATACATACATACATTCACAAGTTTAATCATGCAAATAAAACTGAAAATATGTCACAAGATTCTTTTCAAAACGCTTAATAAATACTAGCTTTTGTTTCAGACTGCTTCTTATACTAATTTTCCCGGCGGTGACTGACTGAAACACCTGAAAAATCCTAAAATCCTGACCCCACCCTGCAAAACACCCTGAGCCCCTCCCCCTGCAGAAACGCTTGCGGGCGCCTATGCATATGCCTTTAGAGCTATTCTTTATATATAATCTCAAGTAATGATGCCCAGCATGAAGCTTTGAATTGAATAATGTCGGAAGAAGCAGTATTGAATGAAATTTTTAGACTAGAAAATTTTAAAAAATATGCGAATAAACTGATTTTGTATCCAGTAATTTCTTCTGACCATAACATTTCTCTAAAACGGGCCGAATTAATAAATAATTTATTTGATGTTGGCTAACATCCTAGTTGCATTAACTCTATTAATTAGAAGAGGTTATCTAAACGGCCATAAAATTATAGAGGTATGTCCTGCTATTTGTTTTTACTAAATATTTACAACCATTGTTTTACAGACTCAATGAATGATAGAGGAAAATAAATTATTGGTAGAACAAAGGCAAGTGGTAGATTTAAATATTCAGTTATTAATAACACGTATACATCAGACAGAGAATAGAATATTTGCATTTCATAAGGGAGGTTACTGTCGTATAATTATATTACTAGGATTACTCAATTCTAACACACGTTAGCTACCCACCAGAAAATGTGTCAGGCTTTTGTTTATCCATCAATCAAATGAGCCAATGCACGTTGTCAACCCTGGATATGCTGGATTTGTTGCATAATATTGTCTATTGAAATATTTCGTTTTGCTATATTTTCAAACCAAATAATTAATTTTGAAAGAAATTGTTTTGATGATTAGCAGGCGATACTCGTTCTATTTAGGCAGTTTGTCAATTACTTTCTTCCAAAACTCATGGCATACGTGTTAAAAACACTAGCAGCCCAAGATTGAACATTTGTGCATTTGTTGGAAACTTAATTATCTACATTTGAAAAATTAATTGTCAAAAAGGTTTAAAAGTCATATTTACATTGTCTTTCTTTCAATGAACTGTGTGGCACTAATGTAAGAAATATGTTTATCTGAATGTTGAAATATTGGTTTCGAGTTATGAATATGCCGTATCACAGATCCACGAAACAACATAATTGAAATGTCGTATAAACTAATATTACCGTGGAAACAGTGTCATAAAATGCATTTGGTGATGTATGACTAAGACAAGGCGTTGGCAATTAGAGATTATTTATCGAAAAGTTTGGAAAACAAAGTGATGACAAAATGGCGAAATAAATTAAATGAATATAATGAGATTTTATTAGTGTACCAAATTTTATTGTACACGTCCGAAATACTTAGATGGTTCAGGCGATACACATTAATAGAAAAAAAAAACATATGCTAAAAGCAGTGAATTTACCCCTAGCAGCAAACATATGAATATGTGAAAAATTTGTTACGAAGACAAAATATGCCAATTATTTAACGCTAGAATAGATAATGCGTATAATTTTTATTATAATTATTTATATCTTTGTTGAACTTAGACAAAGGTACACTACTTTTATATGTGTATAAAATTCCAACAATTTGCTCATCTCATTATTAAAGGGAATACACTTTGAGCAAGTTGCTTTCTTCATTTCTAGAATTTAATTTAGAAGCTGTACATTAATAGCGTGTCCTCTACAAAATGGCTTGTGGCATCGTGTAGTAATAGCTTCCATTTATGTGCATAATATTACAAACCTGTGATACCGATGACAATTATGTGCGTTGGAAGTATCCACCTGAACTCTCTAAGGTCCATATTTCACTGTAAATATGAAAACATTGCTAAGCATATAATCATAAAAAACATATATATATATATATATATATATATATATATATATATATATATATATATATATATATATATATATATATATATATATATATATATATACACAGAAAGAGAGAGAGAAAAAAGATAGAGACAGACAGAGTCAGACAGAAGGAGGCAGAGAGAGAGAGAGAGAGAGAGAGAGAGAGAGAGAGAGAGAGAGAGAGAGAGAGAGAGAGAGAGAGAGACTAGTAGATAAATACACAGGCATGAAATGGAATGCACTAAATTGCTGGATATTGCTGGACGGGAAATAGATAACTCAAAAGAACTAGCATCAGTTTCCTTGTTTTGCGTATAACAAAATTAGTCAATTGGGGCACGACTGGATATTTGTTGTTTAAAGTTATTAATAGAAATATTTATACATTGAAAAAATATTAATAAACTATATATGTCTACCGACAAAATTCATTAAAGTCGAAGCAGAACACAACAACATATGTACAATCAAGGTAAATAACATTACGAATTTAGTTTTATATTGTTAAGAGTAGTGATCTCAATTAATAATGAAAAAAGAATAAAATGAACGATGTCCTCGCCACTGGTCAACATATTTATATAATGGTATCGATGTGAATCAGGTACCTAAACTCTGAAACCAAAAGCCATATAAAGGGTTGTTTAATTGATTTTGCTTGCTTTTTAAGACGTAATTCCCATATACGGACCAAATTTATATAAGAAAAGCATCATATATATGAAAGAAAAGAAAAAAATATTGAGCTTGGTTGCCAATTCTCATAGGAACAGCATAAAGTTTCACACTAAAATGAAATAAAATGTGGTATGCTCACACTTTGTGACTTTTAGAGGTCAAAAAGTCAATTTGACTAATTTGAAGGCTAAAACGGTAAGTTTATTATATTTGTGTCATTCACTTTGAACTTTTGGTTTACATATCAACTACAAGTAGATTCTTGGTAAGATCATGTTCCAGAAGACATTGTGCCTATATACTGCGTAAGCCACATGGAAGACATTAAACCTGCCAGTGGGTGCGTACGAAATAGAGGGCGATATGAACCAGGAAATACAGTGGAAGATTACATCCCTGAACAACGACGGTACTAAAAAAAACATTATTACAAATGAGTCAACGGTTTCTGTAGCGATAGATACCAATTCCGGAACAAAACACATAAACATCGCAAACTCAGGCCTGTGTCGTCTGTTGGGATGGCCCGACAAGGTCAACCCGGTGAACGCCATTCTCAGTTTGGAGTACAACTTCACGTCCGGCAGATCACCGAAACGCTTTTTTTTTATTTGGATAGGAGCGCCTACTACAAAGCTGCACCTGTCTGTGTATTCTGAGTCTTTATTGCGAAGCACAGCCCCTGCCACTTTCTGTCATTCGCTACACCACTGACTGTCTATTTGCTTAGCAAAGGTCCTCATATGGAATCAGTACACAATTAATAAAATCCGGTTCAGTACCCACGAATGTAGTCCCAGTCTATTTTTAGATCACTTTTTCCGGTCTAAATTTGGTGGTGATACTAGAGTTAGATTTTGGCATTCTTGGTAAGGATTTAAAGGCAATTGATTATTCTTTAAAATGTGAGCTTATGGTGTGGTTGTCTGTGTGTATTTCGGCGACAGTGAACATTGAGTAATAAGGTCATGGTGATGATCCGGAAGTGAAATCTGTATTCCGTTGCCTGGTGTTTTGTTTACAATTCAGCCTCTCAAAAAAATGCAGGTCAACCCTTGACAAGAACTAAACCGTAAAGTCATCTTTGAAGGTATTTTAGATTAACATATGATTTGTATTGATTGTCACACAGTGGAAAGTTCAGTACTGAGAAACAAATGTAGAGACCATATAGTAAAATTAATTGTGTACCATGGCCTGTCAGTAAAAACTTGAAACCGATATAAATTTTTTATTATTAATGACATATACATGAAATTTTAATATGTTATGTATATTGACTTTAAAAATATAAAAATGAAATTAAAAGTAAAAAAATAATTTTAATTTTAAAAATTTAAATGAAATTTAAAAAAACAATAAAAAAAATAAAAAATATCCACCAAGTATACACATATATAATATTTTTTGGGAATGATATTAAATGATATCAGCATATATATACTCCTACACCATATACAAGCTCAAATGATGGATATTTGTCAAATTTGATCAGAGAAATTATCTTTATTAGTCAAAATGAGACCCTCATTTAAAATACATGAAGACAAAATTCTATTTTGCTTTGTACCTTTAGGTCATTGAAACTATTTATTTGGGGTTCAAACAGTTAATTTATGTGTTTATGATGGGGTGACTTCCTGAGTAACACATATCTGCTTGTATAGCTATCAGTAATTGTTTATAACCATAGTTATAGGGTATTTAGTGAGAGGACAGAGATGAAGACTTTATACTAGAACCTGTTCAAAGTTCTCTACAAAATCATATTAAGCTGTCAGAGAATGAAATACAGGTCAGAGGGGTAAAATATACTTTACCCAGGTATATTTACCATTGCATGTAAGAAAACAGCAAAATGATGTAAGTTGAACACAGAATGCATTCCATTTTATTGTTCAGTTTCTTTAAGATATTGATTGATTGCATTGCAGCCCAGATGATATTTTGGGAATTCTCATGATCCATTTTGCTTTATGCATTATTAATGACTAATAATATTTGTTATCTGACACTTTAAAGATTACATAAGTAATATTCAAATAGATTATTTGAATTTAACTTTCTACAACTGATCCTAACATGGTTACATAGCTGACATGAACAAATATGCATATATTTTGTAATGTTTGGAATCAAAAGTTGACATTGTTAGGCTGACATGGTACCTATAGTGAATCTGTAAGGCTCAGTTTTGACTGTGTGCACTTAGAATATCCCAAGATGTTATTTTCATCATGAATATGCCTCTGTATGGTAACACATTTCAATTTAGTACTTTGACAGAGGGTGGTATTGCAGCATCAGCTGATATTTGATTCCATTGAATCATTGAATCATTGAACTTAATAACTTGGTAGCCAAGACTCTTAAAAATAGACTATAAATGTTCAAACAGATTATTTGAATCATGTTTGCACATGTGATTTTAACAAGTACATTGCATATGTCCCACACATGCAAATATCCACCCTTGTTTACAAGTTTTCGGGATGAAAATTTCACATTTAGTTGATGATATAGGATCTATTGGTACCTATAGTTGATCTGTGTGGCCACATTTTGCTATATTCACTCACAATATCTAAAATTGTTTTTCCTTCATGAATAGGATTGCATATAGTAATAAATTTTAATTTGGTACATTGTCATTTGACTTTCCACTATACTGGTATGTATCAATGTTTGCACCAATGATCAAACCTCACCTTTCCAACATGGCCTTAAACTTTATGATACATACTCTACCTGATTAGTTATTTAACCTGTAAATGGCTAAATATGCTTGTAGAAACTTCATCTATTTTTAGGATGCATTTGTCACTTTAATACATGCCCATTGCTTCACATCTTTGAGTGTCATTCCTTTTTTAACCATATTTGCAACCTGAATGTTATTTTGAAATCACCATATCTAACACATTTTAACTTCATTTGCCTACATCTTCCTTTTTTTAGAATTAAGTGAAACATGTTATATATTTTCAGGTCTAGTCTGGTATCTGGAACAAAGTATTAGAGTTGGATCAATTTGGAAGCTCTCCAGTAGTCCAATGGTGATAGCAAGGTCTCATAAGGACATGTGCAGTGTGCTGCTATAAGTGACCAAGATGAGTTTATAACAGTACACTGATATACAGCATCTGAAAGACATGGCTTTGATCTTCATGAGAGAGATTCACATCCTTTTTCAGTAAGGTGAAACTGTATTTTCATATTGCATTGTTGACTTTTGTAGTTATCGGCATTAAAATGTAATGCATATTTGCTATAAAACATGGTATTGGTCCCATCAAATCTTTAAATTTGAGTGGGATATTAGTTATACAAACAACTGTCCAAGTACCTGAAACAATAAATGTGGAACATAGTACCTGTCATTGTTTCTTTAGTATGTACACCTATATGCATCTGTATAGACATATTGCAATTTGCTGTCAAAATCACTGTGAGCTATCATGCTTCAGTTCCCCTGGGATTAATATTATCAGTTGTACAGACCTAAGCTACCATTTGTTTTAAAGACCATTCATTAATCAACATTGCTGCCTTAAATTTGTCAAACTGAATGTCATAACTTGTATGAAAATTTATTTTTTGTAAAATAAAAAGTTTTTAAAATTTATATATTTATTTAAATTTCCATTAAAATTTAATGTATCAATATTTTTTAATTTCAAGACTATTTTCAGACAGGCCTTATCAAGTATTACAATTAGGTTTTTACTGCATTGAAAAATTCCTATAATTAAGGAAGATAGAGCAAATTTAGTTTTGGTTTCTTAAGAACAATTGGACCTCAAATTGCACCCTATAAAACACCAGCACTACACACTTTCTGACAGCTGTCACATGTCTTGCTTGCAAGGAAATTTCAAAAGACTTTATGTATGAAGTTGAAACAGTAGTGGCATGCAAAATAAAATGCAAATATAAAAGTTTGACAAAAACATTGACCCTTTCAGGAATCAGTACACAATTAATAAAATCCGGTTCAGTACCCACGAATGTAGTCCCAGTCTATTTTTAGATCACTTTTTCCGGTCTAAATTTGGTGGTGATACTAGAGTTAGATTTTGGCATTCTTGGTAAGGATTTAAAGGCAATTGATTATTCTTTAAAATGTGAGCTTATGGTGTGGTTGTCTGTGTGTATTTCGGCGACAGTGCACATTGAGTAATAAGGTCATGGTGATGATCCGGAAGTGAAATCTGTATTCCGTTGCCTGGTGTTTTGTTTACAATTCAGCCTCTCAAAAAAATGCAGGTCAACCCTTGACAAGAACTAAACCGTAAAGTCATCTTTGAAGGTATTTTAGATTAACATATGATTTGTATTGATTTTCACACAGTGAAAAGTTCAGTACTGAGAAACAAATGTAGAGACCATATAGTAAAATTAATTGTGTACTATGGCCATATTAGGTTCACTGAACACGACGACAACTTTCTCGACCTCCGCGACGAGAGGAGTATTGTTGGCCTTTACGTCCGAGACCACTCTCCGATTAATAGAAGAAAATAAGCCGTGACAGAGATTCGAACCCTCAATATTGCCGATGTGCTTGAAAATCCATAAGTTTAACCTTTAGGCCATGAAGAGAACTTGAGAAACATTCGTAATAAAAAATATATAAACTACAAAAGCCTGATTTATCGTTGCGAGGGACAGTAGGGAAAATTCAAAACTATAAAAGTTTATTGTCATAAATAAGAAAGTTTAGACATTATATGCTTTTAGTAAAGAGCTAACAACTATGTTTCGTTTTAACAATCAAATACATTCCAGCCGATATCTCGCTACTACTAGAACTTAATCCGAAACAAAACATATGTAGATGGGTAAACAGTCTTATCATGCCTGTCATTGCTGCGTAAACGTTCGGCTGATGTGTAATAATAAGCATTATAATATTCTACTCTGTGTATAGTGTGATAGTCTCTCTCTCTCTCTCTCTCTCTCTCTCTCTCTCTCTCTCTCTCTCTCTCTCTCTCTCTCTCTCTCTCTCTCTCTCTCTCTCTCTCTCTCTCTCTCTCTGTGAGGGAGTTTTATGATTTTATTTTTTTTTTAAAAATGCCCTGCTACATATCACACTTTATTTCACAAAATAATCGAAAGGCTACGACCGGACTACATTTTAAAACATTCAAATTTGAAATCGTGTAACAAAATATACTGATCCCCATAGGAAACATTTTGTTTCCTTTATTTTAATGAACATTTTGTTTCCTCCATTTCAGTGGCGTTTGTTATTTTGATCATTCCTGATTAATTGATGACATTAAATAATATTGGAATACACTAATGAATAAAAAAAATTTCCTAATATTGGATTTGCTTTAATCAATAAACTTGGTTATTATTATATAAAATTAGTGGTTGACTTCAAATAAATTAAGCAATCTTGACAAGTATAACAAACTAACACAACTTTGATCAACCTCCATATTCTTCTGTCGGTAACACCAAAGGTGTGGCTTAGGAAGACAAATGTAGACAATAAAAAGATTTAAACAATGTTCTGAACTGGATATGTATACAAACTCGGAAATTCATTGAAATGCCACATTGCATGGAAAGTAAAAGATGGATTCCAGTGGTCAGTGACATAAAGAACTTTGTCATTGACAAGAAATATCCTAACAAAATGCACATATCGAAAGAAAAGAAGAAAACTTTGAAACAAAATTTCAGATGATTATGTGTTCAGAATGAGGTTCTCTTACTATTGTCAATCGATGAGTGTTGAACCAAACGGAATCAGAAATGTTTTCATTCTGACGAGCATGGAAGGCATCTTGTAATCAACAAAACTTAAATACATCACAAGCGCTTTTACTGTATAAACGGCAAGCGATGCAATTTCTACAGGGTCTGAAAGCTGTAGAAAGGTTAAGGTACTTCAGGGTATGGTGAGAGAAAGGCGTTACGAATTTGTAAGAACATTTTGTTCCTTGTCGATGGGAAGAGAAGAATCCAGTAAATTTTGGGTTAACCCTTCCTCTTCGAAATTTCTGCAAACGACCCAGATTAAGTTTGTGATGTTAGCCTCGGATCAATCACATGCTAACAACCCCTTGGGTAGGAAATTTCAAATTATTAGAGTTGATCCCGGCGACCAACTCAAAACAACATTTTATGTTAAGCAGGCTTCGCGCGTGTGCACGCACGCGCGCACGCGCGTGTTTGTGTGATGTCGCCATATATTTATTATCTTCATGAAGATACGAGCTTATTGTAGAACTATTACTTGTCGTGAAGAGGTATTAAAAACGATAACTGGCCCAAGCCGATGGCAGCGTCTGGGGACGAATATCCTGCAGAGACTCGTTTTTTTTTTTTGTCTTCTGGTGCCTTGAAAGGCAAAAATCCAGCTGGGGGCGCATTATTTGCTTAAAATATCTTATGGCACGAATATCCTCCTTATTTATGTTGTTTTTTTCCTGGTAAGCCATTAGGAACAGCATCTATAACAAGGAATCAATTTAGTGACGCACTTCACATATAAACTGGCATCTCTACGTTCTTACTGAATGTTGTCATGTTTATTTCATCGATTGAAAAGTTTGTAATAATTAATCACGTCGAGTCGCCCAAACGAAACATTTTGTACCTGGATAAGATTAGAATGCAAATGTTAGCAATAGGTAATAACATAAGCATCGTTTTACAAACATGACACCACCATATATAATGAGTCGACACTGGGATAATTTTCATACTAATGCAACACATAATTACTGGTCTCCTTGCAAACAAGAATGTTTGACAACATTGAAATTTTGTCTCTGAAATCTAGATAAGTAATGAATGTTCAAACCTTACAAGTTGAATTTCAATAAAAAAATAATTAGTTCTAGAAGACGGCACAATTTTCTTTAGCTTCATTATCTAATTAGAAGTTTTTGAATCTGCTTTTGATGATATGGAACCGTAACAAAAACGTTTACATGTTAGGAATTTTTTTGAAAAATAATTTGACCGTTATTAGCTACAAATTTGAATTGTGTAATGCCGGGAGTTTTATAAAAAGCTTGTAGTTGATTCAGATTTGACTTGCAATTTGCTGTATTCCTTGTGTATGTGTAGTGGAAACAATGTAAATGTATGCAAGGTTTTGTGCTTTTGTAACGGTTAAAGTCGTAATTCATTGTACAACCACGTGAGAAAACAATGTCTTTCAAGTGAGTGAAATATTGGTCGCGGGAAAATAAAACCCTAAACAATCAAGACATGCATGTTGTTACTATAAAATATGTACGTTACTAGGGATGTTATCTATGATATCTCACCGTGATCATGAGAATAGTTTTATTTCTGACCGAGGAAATGCGCTTTTAATTAAGTATCATTTATTTTCTTTTATCCTGTAGTATTAAACCGTCAACAATGATACATATGTGTCCAATGTCTACGAAAATGACAAAATTTGAAACAGACCACAGGTTAAAGCAGTTTATCTCTAAATAAAGAACATGATCATACTAATCTTGATAAATTGTTTAAATATTAGAATCAGTTTTCTGGTACAATAAATACATATCTAATATCAAACTACGTCACTGATATAACGTTGAACACGTTACAAATTATGGACCCGGTTGGCAGTCGTGTTTCATCCTTGAGAAGGTACTCGCTATGTTACCTTTTATTTGATGATTTCTGTTAAAAGATAGAAACACAGTCCGATTTTGGATGTGATCTGATAAAGTGTAAAATATCACACAAATTTACCGCCTCATATATAATTTTATGTTATGTAAGGACATGATTAATTTCTTACTGATCCAAGATGATGTTTAGATCACACTTTTTTCTTTCAAAAATGACAAGCGTTCGTCATATGATGCATATAACATCATTCCTGATAACTCTGCTCAATGACAACAGATGTGTTGACTCATTTTAACATTTTGCTCGTGAATGTTTGCATAAGTTTTAAATTATTCCATTTAGCTTATGATATATTTTCATTTTAAATTAGAACTCATTTATGATCTTTTATGTTTAAAGGACTTGCTTGTAAACAAAATTTAGTTCCAGAAATGCAGTTTGTGATTAAGATTATGGTATACGTTTTCAGTGAAAGTATATCGGCAATGAACGGACTGAACTCAAACCTCTCTCTCTCTCTCTCTCTCTCTCTCTCTCTCTCTCTCTCTCTCTCTCTCTCTCTCTCTCTCTCTCTCTCTCTCTCTCTCTCTCTCTCTCTCTCTCTCTCATGAATAATGAACCATTCTGAAAACCTGTCAGAATTTAGTTAATAAAATTAAACATGTACACAGTTTTGTTACTATATTTTAAAGATATTTGAGTGGAGCTTGTAGTTCCTATCAAACGAACCGAAAAGTGTGACTTCGTGTAATCTAACAACACCTAAACAAGAACGAAATAAATTAACAGTAACAGTGAGAAAGCTATTCTCTCTCTCTCTCTCTCTCTCTCTCTCTCTCTCTCTCTCTCTCTCTCTCTCTCTCTCTCTCTCTCTCTCTCTCTCTCTCTCTCTCTCTCTCTCTCTCTCTCTCTCTCTCTCTTTCCTTATGAACATCACAAACAGACAATTACTTACCTGAAATATAGTTGACCTTTACGTTGATATTGGTAGAAAGCCACGAATACCTTTGTCGCTTCTAAAGATAAATATTTTTGAGAAAAATGTATTATTTTTGAAAGGTGTCTGTGTCAACTACAAGTTGTTATCGGTTCTCCAAATACGTGACTCATCACCGCATTGTCTAATATTGGACTTTGGCCGACAATTTCTGATAACAAAACTATACATTCATTTAGTACGACTTCTTGCTACTGTTCTCATTGATATAGACAGCGTTCTCGCTTGCATAACAGACTGGGCCAGTAGTTTTAGTGCATCATCAATACAGATCTAGTTTTACCAGGAGATCACATAACCAGGGGATAATACAATATTATATTTCAAACAGGGTTAGAATAGCAGCAGGCGTGGTTGGTTCAAATAAAAGTGTCAACATTGTACTGCTTGTCCCTGAAAGTATGCTATTGTAGTATTAAAAAAGCATTTGATGAGATGTAACGGCAACCCACAAAGAATCCACTGATACGTTATTGAGTAACGTCGGAATCTGTTGGTTATTTGTTTTGCAGAGTAAGTGGTCCACAGGTCAGATGTCATGTTCTACACGCAGATGTATAAGGCTTTTTATAACTAAATATTTTGTTATCGCGATGGATTACACAACTGATTATATCGCTGCTCTGGAAATAGTCAATAAATTGGATCCAAGAGTATGTTTAACTACACGTGCTTTTAGTGTAAAATTTTTACAATTGTGAACTTAACGCGTATAAAAATACGTGATAGGTTGACAGTTATCAAATTGTATATTAATGAACTTGGCATATACAAATGTTGGGTTTTACACAGAACTAACTGTCTATATGCCGGTATAAATCAATAAACTGTGATGACGTGACCATCTGTAATACATCGATATGGACGAAGACGATGTTTTGTGTGGTAGACCGCAAAAATATTTGATAAAATGGAAAGAAAAAAGAAAATGAGAAACAAGAATTATATCATCAATACCGAATTCACAAATTACCGAATGCGTTATTTATTTGACTTGTAGCTTTTTTGTGAACGTTAATACAAAATGAACCGAACACCTTTTATTATGATGATAAAAAAAACCCAACGACACTCTGGCTGGAAGCATTTACCTCGGGGATTAAATGGTGTGTATCGCACACTGATTTATATATCAAATGCGAAACCAGCAATCTCTCGACGTTTGATTACATGAACTTTGATAGTTATGTCTGGACGCAGAAAAAAGAGAAGACCAGCTAAAGTCCCCGAGCGTCAGCGAAATATTTCTGAAACACCACAGAGTTACTGTGAGTTAAATTCTATCCAGTAATTTAAGTCGGTCTGATCCCTATTAAACTTGATCATAAGCCACATATTTTAATTAAGATCACGCTAAACAGTTTAAAATTTTCCTATGCAATGCGAATTTAGAACTTTATGCATATTGTGTACATGTAGTTTTCGAAAAACAATGCAAAATAAAAAAACAAACCATTAAATTGTTGTGTTCTAATTTGGACGAAGTGCGAGTCGTCGTTTGTACCGGTGAGCTAATGGATCATAGTTGGATATTATTTTATTTGCATTGACATGGGTTTTCCAGTCACAATAAAATAATATAGGTATTAGAGACAATTTTTGATTAGCCAAATCCCAAAAGGCAGAAAAGAAATGGCTTCAGGTGTTCGGGAGACAAACTATTGTTTAATCTACCCCTGGATGCTCTTTGTAGTGATGACATTTTGCTATAACTAGGTTCTCCATTTCTGCCCAGATGGATAGAGTTGAATTTTGGGAGCTCGTACCAGTTCGTTATCTGTATCACTAGTGGAACTTGATTATTTCTCACCTAGCAAACTGATGTCCCATTGCTGCATGGAGGACATATGTCTCTCTCTTGTCCAACAGGTCCTCACTTGTTAATTGTTTGGGAGCTTCTAGTATGGTCCATAGGTCTTGTATGAGTTTGTCGGCTATCATCTTGTTTTATACTAGGCTTCTCTCCCTATATTTCGCAGAATGGTTACAGAGATATTTTTCCACTTCTGCTGTTTGCTGTGTAGTCGTCTACTACTTCTGTGCAACTTTCTTCGCCGCCATTGTTTCTGCTTGTGATGGAGGATGTCCCCTGGATGTGCTTCCAGACTGAGTTGCCCTTGTTGTTGTTGTTGTTGTTGTTGCTGTTGTTGCTACTGATGATAATGATGATGATATAGGTGGTTGGCTTATTCTTGTGTCTCATACCTATTGATAGCCTCTTTCCTTTTTGTTGATTTTTGCCACCCTCTTCGTACCTGGTCAATTGACCTCGTACCTGGTCAATTTTGAGTTGAACTCAATGTCGGTGTTATAAGTGTCAATCGAGTTCGTTTCTCAGCTTTAGAAGTTAAATTTGAAGTTGTTGATTTTGAAGTAGGGGTTGCTAAAGTCTGTGTTTACACAGGAATTCTAGGTGACCATCGGGTCTACATCGATAGCTTCACCTGTTGTCCTGCATTCGTTCTCCCATTCACATTTTATATGGGGCTTCTTCTCTATTTTTTGCTATTTAAATGTTCCTTCAAAATTAGCAGAAGAGTTGTGCGTTTTGTTTGAGGCTTTTGTCTTCACATTGAAGCAACACTTAAACCTTAGATAGTATTCAAGGCCTTGGCAGGAATCATTTCTTCAATCTCTGGCAATGTCTAAGTCTATGGCACAATTAATGATCAAGCATATTTGTAAGCGTTATAAACGACCATGCAGATAAATAATCATCGCACAAAATACAAACATCACACTGGATATCAATGGAAACAAAACTCATGGACCTAAAGAAGCCATGTTGCAGAATCTTTACCTAGGTTTTCATATGGGTAGGAGAATCTTTATAGACACATTACTGTACCCACAGAAGCACTCAGTAGAGCCAACATACACAATTTAAAAGGGACTGGGTTTTAATCTTTTATTCGAAAGACAAATATAATTCCAGAATTTGTCAAACAAGCATATAACATAAAAATTAATTTTTCGCGAAAGTTATCAGTATTTCTCTTTTGTTTAGATGTGGTTGTCCCCGAAAAGGACCGTTTTCTATTAGTGCATTTTATTTCCTGACAGGACGGCCACATCTCCACTTGGGCCTCACCGCACTGCTGTTGCTGGTGTTGTGTTCTGCTGATAATGCCATGTAAGAAAGGTTTAATAACTCCAATCAAGTCTTTATGCCGCTTTCGCAAAGTATTTTCTTTTGAGATGAGAGTCCAAGATCCTTGAAGAGACTTTTCCATCTTCCACTCGTCGTTTTTGAATACTTGGCTGTCGTTTTGCTCAATGTTTGAGTGACGTCGTTTCCCACTTTCGATAAGATTAATATAACATCTGGCTTGTATTATGATAGTTTTGTACTCGTTAGCATTCACCCTCAAATGGAATAAGGTAGGACTTTACTTCAGTCTCAGGAGTATATTCGATTCAACATATAGGTGCATTGTAGCTACATATCCAAAATGCATATAATCCACCAGATCTAAACTGCACCAATGTTTGATTATCCTTCGATGTTCATTAAATCCAACAGTGTGAGGAACATCAGTTTTATTATCGTCGAAGACATCCACTATATTAGATTTCATTCTTTTTCGTATGTCCAGAGATTTTATGGGTAAACTCAGTATTGGAAAATGCCTATGCTGCTGTTGATCAGTTTTTTTTTCTAAAGTCAAATTTACTTGAATGAATAAGGAATACATGAAATTGTTGACCCGGGCTACTCTAGCATCTATGCATGGACTGGTGTTGTCCACCTCATGAACTTCGACCATTTGGTGATTGTGACTGCTATTCGAATCAATGTTATCTTCACTTAGTTCCTTGACGTCAAGAATCTCGGTGCGCCATTGCTTTTGATTTTTCTCAGTTGGTAATCAAACATGTACAGTTCACTAACCACTTTCGTTCTTTACCTAGACATGTTTACAAGATCGTCGTCGTCTCCTTGTGCCTATATCCACCAGTTGTGTAGAAGAGATAGTATTGCATTGGCCAGAAGTGTGAAGCTAGTTTATTGGGATGGCTTTGCGACCCCAAAACGTCTTTCTCAAATTGAAGCAGAACAATCTTTCCTGGTGTCATGAAGGTTTATTTTGGATTTTGTTCATCAATGACGCCATCGTGAAGACATTAGTTTCCTTGCATGAAAGTGGCACTATTTGAAGCATGCAATCGTAGAGACACCATCGGTTGTACGATTGTTACTACCAAACAAAAAGCTGAATTTACTGTAATAGCTTTCTCAGGTATTTGGGAAAATTAATAGTTTTAAGTTCCCGTAGGTTCTTGTACTTAAATCATACTTAATGATGACTAACTGAATCTCCAGAAAGAGAAGAAGACGAAGAAGATGAAGATAATAAAGATGAAGACCTACAACAAATACACATACAATGTATAAATAATTAAAAGAAAACGAATCTAATACATTCGGAAAATTCTTAATTCACAATACGGCGCATAATTATTTTAAAATTATAACAAAATAATTATTAAAAACTTTCTTTCACCGTTTAGTATTCTGATTTGTAATAGTCATTTTCTTCGATACCATTTGCAAAGTATTGAGTAACATACAGAACTTGGAAATGTAGAAATTGACCTTTGGAGAGTCGTGAATAATGGAACATAGAACTTGTTAGTTACGTGCAATGCAAGCCACTCACATATTACTAACTCATGATGCGTACAACCAAACAACATACATATGGACACTGTACATCACTGTGCTGAATCTGTGACACCAAATTACTAAACGCACACAAACAATAACAAACAGTAGCTTGCATACTCTCTGTCTGGTTAAATGAGGTCCCGACAATAAATCACATTACAACAATAAAATCAAATTCAAATCACAACAAGATATCATAATAATGCTAGTACAAGAACAATCTTCTGTTGTTGTATATTATTCCTATCTACCGTAGTGATACTACCTCGACTGATTAGTATATGATCATCAGTGGGATTCGAACCCAACAGATTTTCCCTGAAAGATCACTACCTTTACATGTATTCTCTAATCTATAGTAACTACTCAGACCGATACGGTGGCCTAGTGGTTAGAGAGTCCGCATAGGATACGAGAAGTTATGGGCTTGAACCCCAGCCGAATCATGCAAAAGACTTTTAAAAATGGTACTAAAAGCTGCCTCGTTCGGTTCTCAACATTAAGTGGTTACTGTTATGATTGGTTTGTCTGGTGTCAGGATAATGTGACTGGGTGGGACATCATACCACATGTCTGCGGCATGATGTTCCAGTGCTAGACTTCACTAAAAACTGTCACAATTCAGATATCATAGCGATATGACTGAACAGTTGTTAAAGCTACGTTAAAAAATCTAAATCACACACATATGGTAATTGCTCCGCAAATATAATTAGAATGCTAATGTTATACTAGCTACAAAATGCAGTACTGAAGAATATTACCTTTTTCGTCAAGCTGAAATAAAATAGAAATATCAACTATTTATTAGCCTGAAATACTAGAAACATATAGCATAATGTGAAATTATAATGGAAATTTTTGAAAATAATTTTTAAATAAAAATTGTTTTCTATCCATCTGTGTTTAAATTCCGCGACTGAAGGCGATATTCATTCCCCATACCCTTTCGGTGGTTTGCTGACTCGGCTAGACCTCCTTGTTGCTTTTTCAGGTGGAGACAGGTTCTACCCGACCGAAGGCCAGTATCCTCAATACTCTCTGTCAGTATTTCTAGAAAGGAAGTCTCTGATGCAGGGGTAGCCAGAGCAACCTCTCTTTCGGCGGTTACATCATCCTGCTGCGAATGACCGAGATTACTCTGCCGGGCAGTGGTTAAATTGGTTTCCTGTGAGGGGAAACCAACTGTCTCATTTGGAACTGACTGGTGGTTTCTGAATGTGTTAACCCGGGGCTTGAAATCTGGTCGCTAGACCGGGCTTTAGAACTGCGATCTGGACTTGCTGTAACTGATTTGGGTTAGGTCTTTCATAACTTTGAGCATGAGAGCTAGGGGAAAATGGAACGAAATAAAAGGGGAGCAAGAGGTTCATGTGAAGGGTCTCTGATTTCCTTTGCTATTTTATCTCGCAAGCCTGTAGACTAGTATGTCAGAGTTGTGAATCTCCATGACTTAAGTGGGGTATTCCAAGTAAACGGTCAGTTTATGCATTTTCTGGAATGAAGCTTTCTTGACTAGTACACGATCACTGAATTATAGCTTGGAGGCTCTGGCTTCCGGTAGTAAACATCCTTGTTACGTGCAGCCTGTGTCCTGGCCTCTTCTTCTGTAAATCTGTAAGCATACTGCATGCGTTGTTGAAGTTTCTGCAAGTAACCGGCCGGATCATTGGCACCATCATTTCTAGACAGGCGTAGGAAAGATAGCCTGGGATATCAACTAAGCATTAAAAAATGGGGGAATACCCAGTGGCAGAACGTTTGGTAGCTTTGTATGTCTGGATTAATGGTCCGATATACGACTTCCAGTCCAATTTCTGGTCGGTGTCCAGTGTACCAAACATTTTACCAGGGGTTGTTTGAAATGCACAGCTGAACTGTTTCCCATGGGGTGATATGGAGTAGTACGAGATTTGGCCACTTCCGCTAACTTGCAAAGTTCAGTTTTCATTGAACTCTCAAAGTTCCGGCCTTGGTCGCTATGGAACGTTTCAGGGAAAGGATAAACTTAATTAAGTGCTCATCCATGGCTTTAGCGTTTGGGTATTATCGGTTCGCTAAAGAATACCATATTAGTCGAGGAACAGGCGATTCCAACCTCTCAAATATGTCTGCAATTCAAAATCTCTTCACAGAGTGCTTCCTTCTTCGGGCAAAAACCACCTAAAACTAGGTCAACAACTTTGGCTAACGCCACGTTACTTTCTTGAGCTGACCTCCACTGCGGTAGGATTAGTCTCTCTGGTTTGACCTCTTCGACTGAAAGAAGATAAATCTCAGCAACAGCACATCCTACAAGCGGCACTGACTCCTCAGCTGCCATGCGTATTGCCTTGGCCATATCAGCAGAAACGTGTGGCCTTCTACTAATGACATCAGCATCTGTACGGAATTTGCTTGGTTTATGCAAGATTTTAAAATCAAAATTAGCCAGGGATGCTAGCTAGTAATGCCACGTGGCATCTCACTTTGCTTTGGTGGTGACGTAGGTCAGGGGTCTAAAATCTGCGACGTACATACTTTTAGAGGTCCGGTAATCGTGTAATTTGTTTGCGATTGCCCACTTCAGTGCTAGGAACTCCATTTTATGATCTTGGTACCGCTTTACTGAGGGACTGAGACTATGATATTATAGGAAATTATAATATTATAGAAAATAACCCTATCCACTCGAATGTGCTTCTGATATAGAACGACACCAATCCTATTGATTGAAGCATCAGTGGGTAATATGATGGGAAAGTTGAAGTCTGCATAAGCAAGAACAGGTAGGGATAAATGTCTCGCCTTAATAGTAATAAAGGCCTGCGTTTGAGGTTCACTCTATGCCCAAACATTGCTAGTTGTCTTGATCTTCATTTTGTTATTTTCTTACCAGTCTGTCTATAGGTAGAATTAACTTTAAGTAGGTCAGTTTAATGGTTTCACTATATGGGCATAGTATTCAACGTACCGAGGGTAAAATCCAACATAACCATGGAACTGACGAAATTCCTTCACATTCCTTGGGGTAAGCAACTCAATTAACTCTGAGATTTTCTACGGATAAGTGAAAATACCATACTGGCTAATGACATTACCGAAGTAAACAATAGAAGTCTCGATGAGCTTACATTTAATTGTTTTAAGTTTACGTCCGTGTTCCGCATGTCTCCCGAAAACAGCTTTGAGGCGTTGGATATGTTCGTCAGATATTTAGGGAAGATCAGGATGTCTTCCAAACAATTAGACAATCTCTCAAATATAGGTCTGATATACATTGTTCTAGCCAGCGTTGGTAGGTGTCGGGGGCATTGGGAGTCCGAATCCCGTCCTATTCCACTCAAAGAAACCCAAGTCACCTACACCGAAGGCAGTCTCATGTTTATTCTCTTCTTGCATTTCCATGTTCAAATATCGAGATCTGAGATCGAGCTTGGAAAAGTAGGTCGAACCTACAAAACTGTCAATGATATTATCAAACCTTGGAAACATCTATGCATCACGTTTGATACGAGCATTAACTTGGTGCCAATCGATACAGAAACGAAGTGACCCGTTCTTTTTCTTATCAAGACAACATTGGACGAGAAGGGTGACTCAGATTCTCTAATGATTCCAGCTTGAAGAATTGTTTATGTGCTGACTCACCTCTTCACATAATCCTGGTGGAATTGTACGATATACCTTCTTAAAGGCGTATGATCTTCTAACAATCTTGTGTTGTACATGGTTAGTGAGTCCAGTATCAGTGGAATTTCTAAAAAAAACACATGGGTCCAATTACTTAGGACCCGTTTCACTCTCAGCACTTGGACTGGTGTGAAGTTCTGAATATCAATATGTATTCCTAAATCATCAACTGGGGAGGTTTTGTCTGGTATGGACATATTTAAATCAGAGGTGAGATTATCCACTACATCAACCTCTGTAATCTTACAAACATTAGACTTGGGACCAAAATTAACGGGTTTCCCAGTTATATTACTGACCCTGATTTGCAATCATACTACAAGAAGCAGTCTGTTGTAATCGTGTTACCGGGGGACACAGTAAAATTGGCCGCATCTCTGATGTTTTCAGTGATCACATGCTCCATGTTATGTGTTACAGTTCTGGTCATGCAATTAATGGTTGAAAATACTTAAGGGGCTACGGTAATAGTCATTGTGCTACAATACTATGCAAAAAATATTTGTGGGTAATGCTATCAATGGCAATTCGCCATTTCCGAGAGATAGATATGTCATCATTGACATTTCCCTTTAAGAGGCAAATTACATTAGTGCCTATAATTATCGGTTAATCTGCATAAGAATTATTATCCTGGATGACGACGATTGGAGCATCCATAGATAATGTTGAATAGGCTTGGAGTGTAACAATACACTCAATATACCCTGCATATTTTAGCTGGACACCATCTGCAGTTGTCAGTTTAAGATATAGTGTAGGCAGTGGCAACAATTCCGGTTTATTATGCTGTTATGCAAGGAATTATATGCATTTTGAGATATGGTTGAAACCGTAGATCCTGAATCGATAATTGCTGGAAAAAATAGTGTTATTTGTAGTTACAGTGCCGTCATTCGATACACCAACCAATCGTTCTACAGAGGAACGGCTCTGATGTTCAGCAACCTCTATTGGCCGATAGGCGTTGGTTAATCTTTTGATTTGGTTCGACTGCTTACTGCTGAAAAGATTGGCATTGCCTCTTTTCAGAATTCCGGGCGTCTTTGAGATCTTTGACCATAGCCATTACAATGTGGCTGATACGAATCCCTGATATTATTAAGCTAAAATAGACTTTCAAAACGGGGCAAAATCTGATTAAATGTACGATCTAGATTATCAAACGTAGTCTCGAGCCTAGTCAAGAGCTGTCCATACTCGGACAGACCAGCATTAGCAGAAACCGCGTTCTGTTTGACCTTGCCAGCAGGATTGGTTACCGTAACACCTTTAGAAACACAATTGTTATTGGTAGCACTTAATTGGGATATTGAAAGTTCGTGTTCTACCAATCTAACTTCACGAAAGAGATCTTCATATTATTACCCCGAATAATATTTGTCATAGTTTGGTTCCTCAATCTGTTCCAATGAAATGTTGTCCAGAACTTACTTCGTAACATATAGTTACGAGTGTCGTCACTCATTTGACACTTGTCTAATGCATGTAGCAATAAGGCTTCGAGCCAACAAGCAAACAGAGATATGCTCTCATCAGTGTGCTGAAATGCACCAGAGAACTCTTTGCATAATATTGTTATTGGTATCAGTTGGTGAAACCATTGAATCCATCTTATTAAACATGTGCTGAATAGTGGTTGTCTCACCAAAGGACATAACAACTTGCCTAGTGGGACCTCTAATGGAGCACTTAATAGCTTGGACAAGGCCCTAAGTATAACATCATCATTTGAAAGTAAAAACTGTACCACAAGTCACCATTCTCAGTATATGACTTCAGTCTTGGGACAGGGTTGCTCACCCGAAAAGAAAGGCAATTTGGGGAAGTGTGTACCGGCATGGGTCGAACTCATCATCGGAGTCAAGACAAGTAGCCTCGTGCTTTTTACTAGGTGTTAGATCATATGATTTGGTCATGCTTCTGTTCATGGGGGTGGATGTTTAGAGAGCATTCGCATTCTTTGAAACAACGACGTAATATGAGACTCCTCTTCTTTGGGATCAATACTTTTTACTTTATATTTACTGGAGGCTGTGATCCTTTCACCATCTTCTTTTCAGAGATAAAATTTTGCGACATCGCGAAAACTAGCTAGTTTTACACACGCGCAAAAGCGGAACCCTTTAGACTTTATATATAAAAAATATTTAATTCATGAACACAAATATAATACCAGGATGAAAGTGACAGATATGACCACAACTGAAATATAACGTATAATATATCAATAAAATAAATCAATATAATACACTATATCACCTGGAAGCCAATTGCAATACCTGCAAAACATGCAACACCAAATACTTATACATAACACATATGGCGAGTAACTCTATATCACAGTTACCATAACTATGCTGATACTTTCATGCATTTCATTCTCACTCTCACTGTGATGCTAGTTTAAGTTAATTAATGAGATTAGGACAGTTCTAGAAGTGCCACTTTTAATATATTTGGGGCCATTGGATAATCAAATACTAATTATAACATAAAACAATATTATATTAGGATATAAATATCACTTTACATTGTGGCATAGATTTCATTATACTCTGGCAGCGCTAGTTAATATTGATAAGATGATTTTAATAGTACAAACAAGCAAATCACAGAAACAAATATTCCAACAACTCCATGTAAAAGCACGGAAGTTTGAACATGTATGCACAATTAAGTCAAACAAGCGAGATACTATGGCGTCCTAACTATTCTATATTCTATATCTTCCATCATGCATTTTCAAAAATGAAATGGCCGTGATTACTATGCTACAAAAGTACCATATTTTTATACTATTATGTCCTTCCATTGTTAAAGGCATTTACTATGAACATTATAATTTGTAAAATTAAAATTATAAATGCAATACATGCAATATTGCTTCTTTTCTTTTATTTAAGAAAATATTGCATTAAGATTTTCGTCGTTGGTTATCTCCCTTGAAGATAATAGCGTAATATTCAAATTTGAATCCTATGTCACAGTCCAAAGGAATGTATGGGCCCGGAACATTACTAAATGTTTCTAATATTTGTATCGCTGATTATAACGGCATGCAAATGAAAGTTGCAATGCAAATAGCAAGTGGACACTGTACCATTATGTTCTTAAATCTTTTTGTTTTGCAAGTGGAAAAATGAGTTTCTTTCGCTCTCATGCTATCAAAATTCAGTGACCACACAGAATTACCGTTGTATATATCGGGATGTCATAGAACTTTATTTTGCAATTTTGGTATGTATGTTTGTTATAAAAGCATTCGTCTTTAACCGTTTTCTGTATTTATGCTTACCTGTTTGCCTATAAAAAAACACCCTTGTGCGGCTAAATTATTCCTTTTCAATGTGTTCATTTTTTTTTCTATCGAAATGAAGTACATAATAATTTTTGTATTTATGCGCATTAAACTTCATTAGCAGTGAATTATTTCCTTAGTGTAAAGGTTTAGTTAATAATCATATGATTTTGATTCTTTTGAAAACTACTTTTCGAGTTCCAGAGTATTTTGTTTCATAAATGCTACTTAATCAAGCTTTAAATTCACATTTTGCTATCTGGCATGCATTATTCAATTGACGACAGGCTTCTAGATTCGTCTCTATATGAGTGTTGCGGGAAATGTTATTAAATCAGGAGTTGAACAATTCCACGTCTCTCACCAATCTTTAAGATATCGATCTTTTAAGAAATATTTATAGTGAGAAAATCTACTTGTTCCTGAAAAAAAAACTACAATAATATGTCAGACGTAGACGCATAAAACCAAATCTTGATAATCAGCATTAATGTTACAAAGTAACGACATATGAAATTTTAGGCATAATTACTATTAAATATCAATTATCTGTACCTACGATATGAAGTACAGAAACAATAAAGATTTTTCATATATTAGGTTGATATTACGTATTTGTAAAGACTTCGCAAATACCCAAAACATAATGCTTACTTAAACATCTTCGCTTTAAAATATGTATAATTTTATAATATTAGACACATATGGAAAAATATTTTTTTCTGCTATTTAAACATCCACGGAAAAAGTTTATTTAAAGTCATATTTATAAATCTTATAAATTTTGCATGACCTAAAATTTCAAATCCACAATAATAAATAATTTTTTGCGATCGAAAATATCATTATAAACAAACAATCCTTATACGGCTTATATATCTAACTATTTATGTTTTCTGCCCTTTGAATATTATCTAATGTTTTTAAATTTTCTCAACATCAGTTTTTCACTAATCTCAATATCAGTGGCGTAGCTGGGATATTTGGGTGACAATGCGGGCCCAATGTAAAGCTTAACGATGGGCCCCTGCCTAATCTATGGTGTTAAAAACCCAATCATTCGTGGACCTTGCTTTGCATACTCTTGATATATGGTAGCTACTACAGGTGCGTGGTATACCGGTTTACGGCGATAATATATTATGGTACTACGTAACACTGTCCACTGTTTCGGAATGTTGGTAGTTTCCGACAGTAGGAATGTACAGAGATTTCAGAGGGACTTACATGATACTTACATCGTGTTTTCACTACAGATGACAAAATAGTTATTTCTTTTTCAAAACATGGTCGAACATTAATGGTGAATATTACAAAATGTAATTTTATTACATATCCATTTAATCATTGCATGGCTGATTTGGCGTGCGATACAGCTGTTCATTCTGTGATTCCGTATCTCACACATAAAATTCTGTATCTCAAATCCAGTTTAAAACTACTATTAGAACTTGATTAAATTAATAGTCCACTTATAAATTGCTATACACATTAAGTTATTTAAAAAAGACAATTTATGTCTGTAATTTTATCTGTGAAATATATTCAAGCTTGATACAACTCAAGGATAAATTTCGGATTAAAAAAATAAACACCACATGTCATGATTTATTAATTTACTGGAGAAAGTGACTGTTAAGTATATGTGTTACTTTGGTATATGTATTACTACGAGTTTCAGGAGCGCACTTGTTTCCTGTATAAATTTTGCATAATTTTTTAAAGTCCACTGACTGAAATGTCAGCACGATGACCTTTAACAGTATTAGCTATAGTGTAAACTTACTCATTTCACTTTAGTTGCAGTTTTTAGATTGTAATTCATACAACAGTTAACATGCACATAGCAAACACATTCAGTATAATGTGTTGGACATTTAATGTTGGAGATCGGGGTGGGTCTGTGGTTTTCTTTTGAGATGAAATATTTTTTTTTATTTTATCACAATATACTTCATATTTTTCCAAATAATATGTACATAGCATGATGTTATTTTCCTGTAAATTAGAGCAAACATATTTTGCGACTATTGACAGACATACATTAATCAAAAAAGTGTCAGGACCCTGTCCCAGCGCATTGAAGTGTTGTTCCCTAATATAATTGCGTTTTACCGTGGTACGTATCGCAAAACGTACAGAAACACCGAGGTATAAAGAGATAAAAAATGTTTTGCATGTTACTATATGTAGTTTAATTGCTTAAGTGTTAGTTTTGAATTTTTTTCATTTTATTTTTATTTCATTACATGTTGCTGTAATAATAATTTTAATCACTGGATTTGACTGTTTTCAAGAAAATTTAGTTCAGTTAAACCTGATAAAAACGAAGTTTGTAGAAACATTGTATCTTTTGGTGACCTAGATTTTGGAACCAGTTTCATCTCTATTGTAAACAACATTTTTCATTTCTTTTTAATTATCGAATCTGTAGTAAGATTCGATCAGTACAATCGAATCAGTAAATGGCCTACGTGATAATTGACATATGATGTTACTATGTCTCTTGAAAGGGTGTGATCACCTGACACTATCACGTGGTCCGTTCTTTGTTGTAGTTTAGTGAAAGTGACGTATCATAGTGTTTTTCTCGTCTGTCGTAATTTACAACTTTAGAGCTCAAGGTGTTTAATTTGTTAATGCTAGTTTGATTTCAAATTCTTTTTTTTTTTTTGGATTTAATAATATGTATTCCATGGAAAATACCAGTGCTTATTAAAATTATGGGGTAAAGACATTTATTGAAAATTCTTCGGAATTCTAAATCAGGAATATTATTCTTGATTCATAAAATTCAAGAAGGAACTGTTGACACAACAACACAAGGCAGAATATGGAAGATATCATCGCCTTCCATATTGGAACTTCATCGGATTCGAAATTTGAATCATTTAGAAGTTTTAGTGATAGGATTTATATTTTTTAAATTCCACCATTAGTTTTTGGATTATATTAACAACCCATAAGACCTTATTTATATGTTTACCTTGCTTTCTATAGAAATAAATTATTTTGTTAAAATTTAGAAAGTTTGTTGGCTGCATCCTTTTTTTCTTACTTTTGTACGATCTTATTTACAACGTGTACATTATGAAAGCAACTGACCAAAAATAATGTTCAAGATATTAGTTAAAGTAAATTTTCTATCGATGTAACAAATATTTCAAAATAAATTTGAGTCTGTAGTACATTGCAATTTTTTAATTTGATAAAGAATAAATGATCATTGTCTTTCTAGAATTAAATTCAGAATTTGATCGTTATTAGTTGGTGGTAAATTAAGCAGATGCATTTAAAACGAGATAGTTCACAGTAATTTAGGACAATGCATTTATATAACGTGTTTACAATGTAACTGTTATGATTATACAGTTACAGTTGTTAATCTTTCGCAGAGGACACATTCACTTTTCCTTGCCATGAAACTTGCACACTGGCAATGCAGCCTTCAGTTTTCCCTTATTTACACAATGAATTAAATATGTTTTATAGCATAATAATACAAAACTTGTGCAACTAAATTAACGCATTTAAAGTTTCACACACTAGTTTTGCACTTGCAATATAAATGATTTTTTTGGTAAATAAGATATTTTTCGAACTATATGACATGTGCAGCAAATTGCTTCATGTTTTTCAAGCATATTCGCACTACAGTGTGATACATTATACCATTGCCAAATGTCATTACGTTAATTTCTGTCAATCGAAGCATTAATAGTAATATGTGACTCTTGAGGCCCAAACAGTATTTAATATAAGAATGACACTAGAGACCCAAAGGGAACCTAATATGGGAGGGATACTTGAGATTCAAACGGGAATCGAAAATAGGAGAGGTACTTGAAACTCAAGCGAAAACTTAATCTGGAAATGAGTTTACAGGGTAGAAGGGCTGATCGGTCAAAGGGGCTTATGGATTAAACGGGATGGGGTAAGGGTTTTTCAGGTAGACATACACAAAACACAAATAAAGTCACCCAACAAAGAGACAAAATATTTGATTTAAAATCATACAGCGTGCGCTACGTAATTGATCGTGTGAATCAGAGCAACTACAACCCCGCGTTTACAGGGTATGCTAATCAGTTTTGTAAGATTTAGAGACAATTTGGACCTACGTGACGTAGCTGTTTAGATGATTGGGAACTGAACAACACACACTCTTTATACAGTCTGTATCTCATTAGGACACCCCACTCAATACGCCACTTTCGTTACGTGAGTACATGTTCATTGTGGAGCCTGTTTATAATGTGGTAGGGAGTCATCCCACACAGTCGTCTTTGGATGTCCGAGCAGGAGAAGGAAGGAAGGGACTTCGATGGGAGACAGAAGCGTCAACCAGAAAGTGGATTAAATTCAACCCAGTTGCAATGATGTGTTATTCCTTTTGTCACTTTGGTGTCTGCCAACTTCACCTCCAATTCTAAAAAATAATATATAAAGTAGTTACGTCAAAATGACCAATTTAATTTTATTCAACCTAGTTATAAATTTTCAGTTTGAATTTTGAACGGTGAATATAATGATCACTTTTCTTTACAGTGGTCTTATCGAATCATGATTTCATGCCAAATTTTAATCTCTCAATAGGAGTCAATTGGTAGTAGATCTGAGAAGAGTTGAGATTATATTTAGGGGAACATGAACGATTTTATGTGTTCCAATGACATGAACTGTTCTTTCTTCCTTCCTTGGTAGTTATAAACGAAGACCTTGTTAATATTACCATCGTCTCCACTGAAAGCGATGTTGAATGACATTCGTGATGCTCGGGTTCTCATCCAGCTCATTGATCATCATTTACTACAATAGTATTGATTTTTATTTGCATTTAAATTGTCATTATAATAACTTTTACGAGCTATTTTCAAGTTATTTTGAATTTCAGTATGTTCGAAAATTGCTGCTTAATTATCAGGCAGGATTGATTAAAGATATCAGTTACGGCTGCTCTCTGTTAAATGTTCATTGGGGGTTTAGTTGACCTTTCCTTGTCCTTCTTGTAAGCTATTGTACTTGTCCCGTTGTAGAGTACAGTGGTTGTTTCCAGTTGGTAATTGCTTCACCCGGAGTTGCAAAAGCTGTAGTTGGGTGTGTTGGGGTTGTAGCACCTGATGCACGTGTTCTTGTCCGCTTTAAACTTCTTCTAATTATTTCAATGTTGTTTGTAGTGTAGTGATGATGTTGACAATGATGCTGCGGGTTTTGTCCTTTCTATTTGATTCCAAAGACACAGATATTTTCTCTTCCTGTAAATTCTTTTCTTGGACATTTATTTTTGATGGTGCTGCAGTTATTGCTGATAATGTTGCTGTTGTAATTGCAGGTGAAGACTTTTAAATTGTATATGCTTGTTCTCCTCTATTGTGTCTATTGTTTTGGTAGTTACTGTTGGGTCGTATCCCGAGATTTGGAAATTTTTGTAGTTGTGGGCTTGTTGTTGTTGCTGCTGTTGGTGATAGCTATGGCAAGTTGAGATGAGACTTTCTAGTTTCAATATTACAATTACAAAAATTTACAGTTTCATTTGCCTTTGCTTCAGGTTTACTATTATCTCTCCATTCTTTACTATTACAATACTATTTTACTGCATTTTATTCGATAAGAGTACAAAACTTTGTCTTGCTTAAATTTGTTATTGCACTTCCGAAGCATGTAAAGGTGATATAAGCTGTCACTTGACCACCTGATGGTTACAATATTTGGAAGTGTTTGAATTTCCACCAGGTTATAGTGGTTGACTATGCATTGCACTAAGACCATGTGGTCTTAAAATAAATAATAGAAACGATTGAGAAGCAGCAAGTTTCGTAAACGTCAACATTTAATGTATTTTCATAGAATACAAAAGTGACAAATGTAAAAAGAATTTACGGTTTTGAAAATTAATTCCAAATAATCTTTAAATTGCTAACACAAATCCACTGAATAAATAACGATACTACAAATAATTTCCAGCGATAAATGTATTGCTGTGACTGAAGTAGCCTGAGTTGTAGTGATGTGCCAATTGTATTTTGGTGAATCACATAACTTACAATCTAGTAATGTAACAACAGTTCTTTGTTGAACAAAAAAAATTGCAGTCTAGGAATATATCCTATTAATGGTTTTGATCTTGATCTTAAGATGTCTTAAAATCATCTGAACTGGGAAAACAATCTTGTATGGCACAGTACGAGGGTGCAAAAGAAGTGACAGAGAGAAAAAGAGGTAGGATATCAACATTAAGTAGTTGTTGGGCATGGGATTTGGAGATTCCCAAAGGATAGTAAAGAACAGGAAAAGATGGAGAGAATAGGTTGTAAAGTCAGCTGTGGTGCCCCAACGACCTCTTGGGTTAAGGAATTGATGATGATGATGATGATGATGATGATGATGATGATGATGATGATGATAATGATGATGATGATGATGATGATGACGATGATGATGATGAAAGTCGTTATTACGAAGAATGTTATTTTTGATGAGTACATTTTATTTCCAGTGAAATTATAATTTAAATAAAGTTCAGGACAAATGAATTATAATTTAAATAAATAAATTTCAGGCCGAATAAAGTAATAGATACAGCAATCATTCTGCCTCAAACTCATATAGCGCGAATAAATACTTTTTCAATAAACAAGACTATATAATCTTCTACTTCAATTCAGGCTACTATTAGCATTTCTAAAAAGCTATTACCTAATGAACAATTTCATTCTGAAAGGTTCCAAATGTTTGCAAGACAAAATCTTAGTTATAATTAGAAAATCTGTTGCTAACATTATAATAAAGAAAATGTTAAACAAAATGTTCTTGACTCAGGCAAAAATACTAATCATCGTGGTTAACTCACATAGAAAATATTTGCTATGAATTATTTGCTTAACGAACTAAAAAAAATATGATTTTGGTCAGGTACAAAAAGAACTTGATTTTGGACAGACCAAATCCAAATCCAAAGTTCAATTATCCATACTGAAGTTTAAAAAAATATTATATCAAAAACAAGCTACCAAATAATGCAAATTAAATATGCACAACAATGGAACATTATTAGTACTGAACTTAGTGTCTTATGTAAGTCTTTTTATTTGTCCTTCTGTCTATTCTATTTGCCGCCAACCTTCACTGCCTTCGTATTTCCCTTTTATATATCAGACTTTTATGGTTGAAAAAGTTTTTGGAAAAGAGAATTAATAAAACAATGATTGAAACATTTGATATATTTTGCATATTTTGATGTTTCGGTCATTGACATAATGTTTTTATCATATGAACTTAAAGCTAATATATTCAAAACAGGCAATGTACATTTTAGCAAACAGTCAATTCACATATCAGATGTCATAAAGCAGATGAGAATAATGAAATTTAAGGTCATGTAATTAAACGTCCACTAATCTAAAGCTTGGCTGACACAAAAAGTTGTATTCTCAGAAACACAGCTATGTGCCTTGCATTATTAACTAGTACTTATAGGTTTCTGCATTTGTATGGGGAAAGTATGAACGAGTTTTTCAGATGGATATTCTGCATGACCTTGGGAGTGCAGTATATCCTTCCGACAAAACGAGTTCATATTTTCCCATACAAATACAGTAACCTTTTCATTATATGCTCATTTCTTATTTTTCCCAAGGCTTAAATATATAAACAAAAATATACTGAAAGAAACAAAGTAACTAAATGTACGCCGTATTCCGAACTAAATATATGAGTTGATGGATCATTACACAACATTATTAATGAACGCATAACTTCGCCCAGATAAATATGAAGTTGATCGCGCGCTAGACGTAAGTTTCGAAAGAAAATGGCACTTGCTCTACTTAAAATTGAAATTTGGAGTAATATTGTTGATGAATACGCATTGCAACAACTTTTCCATTTGATCTGGAATGAATACCTTTTGGTATATTTGTCGATTCAACGCAATCTTTTGATTAATGTCTGGATTTATCTACATGAAGTGACATGCATCGGTTTCCAGCAGCGTCTGCCAATTTAATGTTTTGAATTGTGTTGACATCGGCATGCGTGTTTGTTTTCTGTCATTGAATGATTCAGATCACAATGTATGAATATTATGAAGCCTTTCCATTGCAATTATCGAAAACACGCTGTGGAATTTAATGTTTATTTCATTTTGAGTGCAGTATGGAGGATGTATCTACACTTGGAATGTAATCGAAATTACAGTATAATTTCAAAATGTGTAATCAATATTGAGAACCCATGACATATCTCATATAATTCATTTTTACAGACCTATGAAAATATATTTGTTGAGGATTTTCAGGATGTAAAATTGTAAGCATATTTTTGGCCATTTTTATTAACAGCTAAAGAAGACAGTTTATGTGTATAACTTGCATTTTATTGTGAGGAACCTGTATAGCGTCAATATATAGTTAAATTTGAAACATTGTATCAGAAAAGTAAACGCGGAATGTGCCAGTTTGTATGTATCAGTCTATGAAGCATTACCTGGTATGTGGCCGGCTATGAAATATATGCTTTCATAAAAAAAAGCATTCATAAAAAATTGTTTACGTTAGAAAATAGTTCCTTTGCACGTGGGATACAGTATGAAGGTGTTCAATATCGGTTAATATTGCACGATACTGACAATGTAAAGTTAACGGAGAAAAAAGATGAGCATATAATAATTCCGTTTATGATTTTCTAATTCTCCTAACTGCTTAAAAGTATTGTAAGTTTGATTTATTGCTATACGAGTCTATCTGCATATGCCTTGGAGTAGCAATTAGTTGCCTTGCATCATCTGTCATGGGTTTAATGATTTATCCTCGAATCCATTTAATATACAAGTACACATAACCTGGTGCAAAACCAGCACGGTGCACACGCGCAGTGCCAAAAAAAAAGAACCATTGTCCCATGAGGAAACTGACGATGATAAGAGGGCAGAAGAAGATCCCAAACACAAAGGTTCTCACACTTAACATTATTTCAAACATTCACACTCTGAACCACATCACCATAATACCAAAACAGCGACTGTCAAAGATCTTCTACGGAAAATTGAAGGATGGAAACTCAGGATGGTCATGAGGAACGTTCCAGATAATCCCGATTATTGAGAAGACCTCTAACATGATCGCTCCAACTTGAGGAGTCTCATCCACACTAGAGCTACGTATTTTGAACAAAATATATTTATATAGGCACTGCAGAAGTGAGAGCAGCTTAAATCACAGAAAGGCATCTCTTCATCTGTTGATCAAGCAAACCCAAACTATACCTCCTGTCAAGTGTGCGATAGATAGTTCAGAGCATAACTTTGCCTAATCAGCCACTCACAGAAACCAAACCAGATAGTGATGTCATTTTCATATTGGAATACCAACAAAACAAGCTATAAGCATAGACCGTAATCTGCTGGTGCAAGATGTGACTGAGATATATCCTGAAACTTATAGCACCCTGAGCCAGAGGTTGAGATTAAGTTTTCACTTTTAGCAAAATGTAAAGTCCAAAATAATTGAAAGTTATTTTAAACTAACCCCATAAAAATTTACATGAGGACACAAACAAAAGCATCCATATAGTTGCATAGAATCTCCGTCTTGTTTTTCAAACACGGCATTATTCATGAGCTTGCAAAAGTCTCAAAAAAATGTCATCAGTGACCTTTATGCGTAGGTCCGTATTCAAATTAATATATAGGCTATCAAAGCTTGCTGACGAAATCCAGGTACTGGAAGAATTTTGGATACACGCATACCCAATCTCAGATATAGCTGGAGTTTTTGCACATGGAGTCCATAATTGTGTTTCGTCCGAAGAATTAGTACATTCGATGACAACCAATCTTATGGGTCACCGATTAATTGTTGTGTACCTCATGTCAGTTTTGTAGATCATTGTGCGCATGATCAATCCACTGAAATGCCCTAACCGGAAATGTCTGCGTCATGGCCCGACTGTAAAACTTGCATGTAGCTAGAGACACGATGTAACTGTTGGAGTCAGCAGAATTATATACGGACACGATTGGGTTGCTGGCAGGAGAATATCTATGATTAGCCTTGGTTATTTTTCCACGAAGTGATCAATGTCCGTGAACGGCTCCAGTTCAATTTTGGTTTTTGGGCACCAACATATCCCAGCCAAAATCTAATGCTAGAAGTAATGGGAGGGATTGAGCTTCTACACGTGCACGGTCAGATGACGAAAAATTTCAAGAACATCGGTGCTCAGATACAAATCGTGATAATTACTTTTGTTTTTTTCACTCAACTACAATGAAAACTTGGACTACGTGTTTATAGTCGATGGTGGATATAAACTCACGTGACATTAATTCGTACTGTTACACCCGTTTTCTGTCGACCTGCAATGGTAGGATTGCTCACATATTTGTGAGGGAAATAAAAGAAACAGAAAGGACGAATTCAGAAAATTTAACGAATCCATTACGGCAGTTGGCCAGCCAGAACATCTTGTATTTTTCCATGTTGTTGGAGATGACTTTGATAAGTGCATAATCAAGTGGTCATCGTAGCCATTCAACTTATGAAACAGGACAAGAATTTCAGTTTTGTTGGGGTAAATTTATGTGCCTATCCTATGTACGTACCAGTGATTTGACAGTGATTACGATCTTTGATTCCATGACATTTACTTTTATCTTTGTCAGCGGCTTCGATCTTCAATGAAGAATATTTGTTATACATGTAGCTGTGGAGGAATCGCGAATCTTATCACCAGCCAAAATTATGCGTACTGGTGAGTAGAGTTGCTGT